>JASDQU010278058.1:1898-14882 GCA_032191745.1 Picea mariana | reverse complement strand
GGGAGGACTGTGAGATTTGCAGGGAGCAGTAGAGTTCTAGCTGTGGCACTTGTAATCAGTTGAGGCACCGGGTTGCTGGAGGTTTTGGGCATGGGGGCCAGGATATCCATAGATATCTTAGAGCTAGGTAGTTTTCCTAGTTGGCAGGGAGGACAGTAGGTTTGGGCAGTTATTCTTTGTTTGTGGTTGGGTTGGTCTGTGTATCAGGTAGCAGGAAGGCAACAACAAGGCAGCAAGGCAACAGAAATTAGCATCAAAACCAGGTAATTTGTTAAACTATGTGTTTATTTCATTCTACCACGAAATCATTATTCATTGATAAATTTAAGTTACTAAAGTTGCTATTACGAAGATTGTTGCTATGTTATGAAGTTATTATCTCAATTCATGAAATAAATTTCTTATGGAAGTAAATGATGTTTAGAAATATTTGGTTGTTACAAAGAAGGCACAAAATAAAATTAAAACAAATACCAAAGATTGGAAAATACTATTAAAAAGTAAAGAGAAATTATTCTATATCCAAATAAGATGGGTTACGAAATACAACTGAGGTTGTTTTCTACAACGATTACGATTTCGCTTGCTACCAACCAATAAAAAATAAGTACATTGATGAAGCTTGTTCACAATTCTCTTGACGTCCAAACCCTATATTCATAAAAAACAAGTTCAATATCAATTTCGGGTTTTATACTTAATCGTTGCTTCCAACTACATCTATCCTAGTTTTTTGAACACCTTGTCTCTTCCAAATATGGCCTTCTTGCAATCGTTGGTTATTCAACATTCCATTCTTTGTCAAGTAGTAATTTTCCTCTGTCGTTGAAAACTTGGGGTTCAAGGTGATTTCCTTGCAATGTTCCTGACCCTTGACCTCTGAGACAACTTAGAAATGTGATTCAGGCCGATTTCAAAGTGGAGGAAGTCGTTTTATGCCATCGTACCTATGGCAGGGGAAAAAAAATTATGTTGTGACTGGTATTCTCCCTGTATTCGATCATTTGTTTGCTTGAAAATCCTTCCTGAAGATTTGTATGTTGAACTTCTTTGATTTATTACAGTAAATTGGAAGAAACGTACAACCCAGCTGAAAAAATGAAATTTTGTTGAGGTGCATAACTTATCCAGGAAGCACAGATCTTCCAAGTGCATCATCACCACAGGTCTGGAAAGTGTATCAAATGTTGCAGATTGCATGAGAAACTTTTGTAGAGATAATATGTTGTGTTATCCACCCATACAGTTTATGTTACCCATCTTTGGGTGCATTCACAAGTGGATTAATATTTCACGTCATTTATGAACATGAGGGGCCATTCTACAAGCCACTATAAAGGCACCGCCCTCGAGGAAGAAAAAATCTTGTGGGATCTACAGAATTTGATACACTTGTCAAATCTATGTTGTTGGAAGAATCTATATACTTCAACGAAGAACTATTTTGCACGTGACCTGAAAATCCATTACAACTCCTAGCAAGAAAACAGAGAAGTTCAACAAACAAATCTCCAGGCAGCCTTTTCAACCAACCAAAGCATCGAACATAGGGAGAACACCAACCAGAACATACTTGTTCTTTTTTTTCCCTCCTCTCTAACTTTCTCTTCTATAACAGAGTTTTTTTTTTACTCAAAGCTCACATCACATAAAACCAGTCTCTCTTCTTTAATACGGGCCTCAATCGCATCTCTAAGTTGTCTTACATGTCCATGACCAGGAACATTAGAATAAAGGCACCCTAAAGCGCAACTCTTTAACAAAATGGAAATAAGTATTTAAAAGAAACACTGGATGATCTTTCGTAGATTTTGTGTTTATTTATTTTAATGATAGATGTTCTCGATATTTTCACTTACTAATGCCAACCTTTCCGAATATGTACGTTGAATAGTGACTATTAGCACGTATTAAAATTCCCATATCCGAGCAGATTCTCAATTCTCACATCTAAGATATGCACAATATTAAAGAGGGACACGACGTGAAGGCCTCTATGGGAGACACATTCGTGGACTATGCTAAAGCTTTTAAGAAAACTAAAAGACCACAAATAGGGAAAAAAAGAAAAAAAAAATTGCAAACTCAAAATTGAGGCAAAAGAAATTACCAGATCCAATAATATTCGTTTGTCCATTCATTTTAATGGGACATGTCCTCGACCTTTCCAGTTATTAAAGCCCATTTTTTCGCACCTATCTGGTCGGTTCTAACTTTTGAAATCATAATCAATGTTTATTGGGAAGGGCGGAAGGTAGCAAGGATGGAGGAGAGCGACAAATGATTTTAAATTTTCTGAACCCAGAAAATCGTGAACCCACAAAACTGAGCCAGAAATGCAGTTTACAAGAGAAAAATGAAAGAAAGAGAAAAACTGTATCACTCACACAGCAAAACCTACTCACATAACTATGAAACCATAGCAACACATAATCCATGGAAAAAGCATCGCCAGCTATGAAATACAGTTTGAGGCTGACATAGCTCCAACCACAATTGCAGAAACCCAAATGTGCAAACTGCAAGAACACGAACAGGCAAGTAAGAACAACAACAACATGAAAATAAGAAATCATTGGAGATGAAAAAAACAAGCATGAACTAGTAAACCAGCAATGCCGCTGAAACATATAAATTTAAAAAACGGGAAAAAAATGTATTGTTACAAGGTTGTTAATTAAGAATTCAACGCTACCAAGCCTGTTAGGAAAACATTTAAGTCTATCAGAAATTCTCTCTAAACATGTAACAAAAAAATGCAATGTGGCAAATCTCTGACGTATCCCCAAAAAACTATTATATTTTTTTTTAATAATAGTTCAAACACCAAAGAATGTATTGGAAGGCCAAAATTTGGATATGCCACCATATCAAACATTGCCATAGATTTACCTAGAATAAAATGCTAAACCAAACATTCGGATTAATGCTAGCATTAATCTACCTTCGACGAATGCATAACAAAATATATGATTCATAAAGACTATATACGATCAAATACTTTGGATATGCCAACATATATAACATTGGGAATAGTGAAGCCAACAATAAGACCTCCAATCCCTTGTCCAATCAGATCATGACAAATATGGTACTTTTTTTAATATAAAAATGATGTTTTCAGTTCCTTGGTTCCAACAATAGAAAATATGGAATATTTTTGGTACCTAAAAGCATGTTGGCTACCAGCTACAATTGCATTGAAAAAGGACTGCATAGTGTAAAGCCACAACGACTGCAAATCAAACTTTGTTGCTACCAAACAGCAAAATGCATTAAACAGACTATCTCCACAGTTAGACACAACATTTGTTGCCAGCTGTAAACCATGGTAATCTATGTGATGCATAATCCATTCCCACTGCGATTCAAGGTCTTTGTAAAACAGGAACAAGTAAATATGAGGTACTTCAACATTGCATATGGACATTTTTCTATACAGAAGATGCAATATGGATTGTGAGAGGCATCTTTGTTGAATAGTATATATCTTCTTTTTCTTGTCAATGACCATATTCCAACTGATATATTGAGCCAGTTAGATAGCCATCGTATACAAAATGTGTCTCCCCAAAGTCCCCTCTCATGTGAAGGCAGATCTGGAGATGCAGACAACCACATCTTTGAAAAATACGTAGCGACATCATGTATTTTGTGCAACTGCCGAAGAAAATCAGATTTTAGTTCGTATTCATAGGAGTTCAACACCTCTGCGTCGCCATTTTTTAAATAGGCCAAGAAATAATCTATCAATCCATTGCATAGATCAATCGATGAATACCAGAAATGTAGCAGAACCTGGAATGTATCGAAAAGGCAATCCCATGTAGTATACGAGAATGCATCGAATCCAAAGACACCATTGGTATTCAAAGCCACGTCAATGAAGCCATGTATAATGGACTATGTATCTATTTCATACAACTAAACATCTATTACTTCTTCCATATTTTAAACTCTGATTTTGAAGTTGTTTGTTAGATACTTTCACTTTCTTTGAAAACAGAGAAAAGGGGGAAAAAAATAATAGCACCCAAAAAAAAAAAAAAAAAATTGGAAAACTACAAGACCAAAACTAGGTACCAAATAGAAGAAACAACGCAAATAAATAACACCATAAGTTTACTCGGCAGAAAGACAATAGGGGGGCATATTTTGTTGACCCACAGAATAAAAGCATTTCCTACATCTACACCCCGGCCGATGGCTCCCTCTTCTAATAGCTTCAAACTACTTTTTGAGAACCCCTTCGCATTGCAATTTTCCAAATAGCTATGAACGTCACAACCAACATATGAAGACACATGGTTTCCAGGAACATAAATTAAGAGCACAGACATATGTGGTCTGCAACAGAATTTGGAGGTAGTTAACGCCACCATTGAAAAACAACAACATGGAAACTTACCCGTCAACGAGGGATGACAAGAGGTCAGCCTCGAAAACTGGAAACCACAATAATAGGTCCAACAGCTTGCAAAGTCGAAGATGTCCAACTGCAAGACCTCAACTTTGCAAATTTGAATCAAACAACAACAACAATCATGGAACCAAGCAGTGAACAAGCATCGACCACTGAAGTAGTGATGCCAAGCATAAACAAATTGGAACGAAACTGTATCCTAACGCATTTGCACAATAAACATTTAACCTGTCAGGTAAACACTTAAGACTGTCAGGACTGCCTAAGGGCCTAGCCCTGTACAAAATTTAAGAAAAAATGCAGCGTGGCAGGCCTGTTCTCTCGAAGTGCGCAACAATAAAACAAAAATCATACATACTAATATGGTAGACAATGTATTTTAGCTAGCATAAATTGCTAAAGGAAACGTTCGACCTAATTCTATCATTAATCCACCTTCGACCATTTCATAAGAAAATATATGATTCTAAAAGACCATATATGATGAAATACTTTGGATATGCCAACATATATAACATTGGGAATAGCAAAGCCGGAAAAAATACCTCCAATCCGTTGTCCAATCACATCTTAACAAACATGGTACTTTTTATTATATAAAAATATACGGGAGATGTCCGACTACCATCAAAAAAATGGAACGAAACTTTATTCCAACGCACTTGTACAATAAACATTTAAGACTGCTAGACCTGTTAGGTAAACACTTAAGACTGACAGGACCGTCTAAGGGCCTAGCCCTGTACAAACATTTAAGAAAAAATTTAGCGTGGCAAGCCTCTTCTCTCGAAGCATGCAACAATAAAGCAAAACTCAGACATACTAATATGGTATACAATGTATTCAAGGTAGCAGAAAATGCTCAAAGAAACATTCAAACTAATGCTGGCATTAATCCACCTTCGACCAATGCATAAGAAAATATATGATTCAAAAATACCATATATGATCAAATACTTTGGATATGCTAACAAATATAACATTGGGAATAGCGAAGCCGACAATAAGACTTCCAATCCGTTGTCCAATCAGATCTTGACAAACATGGTACTTTCTATTATATTAAAATCGATGTTTTCACTTCCCTTGTTCCAACAATAGATAATATGCAAATATTTGTGGTCAATGCACAATTTAATACCAGGTCAATGATTTATCGATCGCTATAGTCCCTCTTTGCCTATGGCAGGGACTAATAACAATATTGTATAATTAATCTACATATACTTCATCTTCCTTTGAAAAATATTATCCATCCTACCTTTTTTCCTTTTATTTGTTTTAACTTCATGCCATTCCCCTCAATAAAGGTAAGTGTAAATCACCAGTCTAGATTTCATTTTAACTTCATGCCATTTCCCTTAGGAAAGGTAAGTGTACATCATTAGTCTAGATTTCAGCATTTGGAGAGGGAGTTGATTCTTTATTAGAATCAAAGGTAGGATATTTGTGAAGTCTCTTTATTCTCCTTAGAGGGACTTAATTTATAGCTACCACCTTTAATGAGGAAATCTTAGTATCCATGTAGTGTTCCAGATATAAAATAGTATACAGAACATAAATATTTTAGCTAGAAATGACAGAACACCAATGATATAACCATAACAATACAAGAATAATACCAGAATAACATCAGAAATAACACTTCGATTAATGATAGCAATGTTCACTTTCCTCTTCGAGGGGACAACCTCTAGCAGAGAAGATCTCTATTATAATAATATCTAATAAAAAACTTATCATACCCTCTACTCCTATTTATACTAAATATGTCTATCCAAAAGAACAATCTAGAGGAAGATCCTTCTAGAAGAGGAAGCTTCTATTAGGTCTTCTTACATTTGATTTATTCTTCCTTATTGCTAGGCCTTATTAATATTGGCCTTTATTACATGGAAATATATTATTCTACCTATGTGATGGGTTAGGGAGGTTAGGTCCCTAACATGTCCTCCCCCTTAAAAACAACTTTGTCCTCAAGGCTTGAGATGAGGATATTGTTGCAGAATGGTAGTTGGTTCCCAAGTGGCATTTGTTGGAGTTGTATCTTTCCACTAGACTAACACTTCCTTGATGGTGTACTAATGCAGACTACACTCACGCTGGTCCAAAAATGCTTGTGGTTGCAACCAGATGGATCCTTCTTCATCCAACTCAGTAAGGATGGTTTGAGTTTGGCACTTAGTTCCAATCACCTTCTTTAAGCAGAAGACATGAAAAATAGTATGGGGCTTAGAATGAATGGGAAAAGCTAACTGATAGGCCACATGTCCCACATGCTTGAGAATGGTATAAGAACCCAAAATTTTGGGTGCAAGTTTCTGACAATGGTCATCCTTGAGGGATTTTTTCTTATAAGGTTGCACTCAAAGAAACACCTGGTCTCCTTCAGCAAATTGATGTTCAGAGTGGCCTTGATATTCCTATTGCTTCATGTGATTTTGGTCCATGACCAAATTCTCTTTGAGGGTTCAAAGAATAACCTCTCGAACTGTAAGCATTTGGTCAACCGCCTGGACCTTCAAGACAACTGGCAGGTATGAGAGAATTGAAGGTGGATTTTGTCCATATACTTCTTCAGAAGGAGTCATGTGGGTAGATGTATGGTAAGAAGTGTTGTACCACCATTGAGCTCATTGATTTTTCCTTTCCGATGAAAAACACCTCAAATATGTTTCCAAACACTTGTTGACAACGTCAGTTGAGCAGCAGTGGATGCTATAAATGGTTGTTGAAGAGAATATAAATGAGCATACTTGTAAAGATGATCAATGACCACCATGATGACTGATTTATTGCTTGATTTAAGTAATCCCACAATAAAATCCATAGAGATATCCCTCCAAATAGCAAGTGGAATTGAAAGTGGTTGTAGTGTGCCAGGAGATTTGACTGTTTCGTCCTTGTTGCGTTGAAAAACATCACATTTTTCCACAAAATTGTGAACATCCTGTTTCATACCATCCCATAAAAAGAACGTTTGACTCAGTCATAGATTTGGTAAACCTTGAGTACCCAGCTGTGGTTGTAGCATGAAGCTCAAAACGTACCGTGGATTTAAGTTGTGACTATTTAATTAAATACAAATGACCTTTGTAGCAAAGCTCATCATTATGCCAAGAGTACCCTAGGGAAATTGGAGAATTGGCCTGCAAATGTTGGATCATATGTGAAATTTTGGGATCATGTAGCCATTCCTGGCGAACAATTTGGAGCCAATCAGGTACAATGAAGGAGAGGGAAAAAAGGGACCCTTCATCTTCATATTTTCTTGAAATTGCATCAACAAACACATTGTCTTTCCATTTCTTGTAAATTATCTCATAATCATATCCAAAGCGCTTAGTCACCCATTTTTTTTTCTTCAAGGCGGAAGGGTTTTGTTCCATAAAATACTTGAGCCTTTGATGATCTGTCTTAATTTGGAAGGGTTGCCCCAATAGATAAGGGCTCCAAATATCCACTACATGCAAAATTGCCATCATTTCCTTTTCATAGATTGATTTTCCCAGATGTCGCTCTGAGAGTTGTTTGCTAGTAAAGGCCAAAGTTTGACCATATTGCATAAGGATTGCTCCAATTCCTCTCCTGGAAGCATCACATTCCATGATAAAGGTCTTTGTAAAATCAAGAAGGGTCGGGACTAGAGTAGTGCACATGGCCACCTTCAAGGTTTGAAAGGCCTGATCATCTGCGGGAGTCCAAGTGAAAGAATTATTTTTAAGGAGAGAAGTGAGATGTTCCACAATATTTCCATAATTCTTAACAAACTTGCGATAATAGCCTGTTAAACCCAAAAATCCATGCAAGATTTTGAGAGTCTTTGGGTGAGGCAAATCATGCATAGCTTCAATATTTTTAGGACCCACCCTGACACTTGCCTTGCCAACAATATGACCCAAGTACTCGACTTTTGAGGCTCCAAAAGAACATTTAGATTGTTTGAGGAAAATTTGGTGCTAAGAGAGTAGATGTAGAACTCAATCCACATGAGCAAGATGGGTTGTCCAATTTTTAATATAGAGGAGGATATCATCAAATAAAACTAAGAAAATGATGGAGAAAAGGATGGAAGACATGATTCATGAGGCTTTGGAAAGTGAAGGGAGAATTACATAAGCCAAAGGGAATGAAAAAAAACCCATAGTGGCCCTCATGAGTTTGAAATGAAGTCTTAGTAATGTCTTCCTCGTTCATACGTATCTGGTGGTAGCCAGAACGAAGATCAAGTTTAGTAAAGAACTGGGCACCACTTAATTAATCCAAGAGGTCATCAATGACATGAATGCGAAATTTGTCTTTGATAGTGAGTTTTTTGAGGGAGTGGAATTCAAGACACATGCACCAAGAGACTTCTTCCTAAAGTACCATGATCACAGGAGAAGAGTAAGGGCTCATACTAGGACAGATAACACCTGCAGTGAGCAATTCTTGGACAATTTTCTCAATTTCATTTTTCTGGGAAAATGGATGACAATAGGGACGAACATTGGGAGTAATCCTTTCGAGGACAAGGGGAATGGAATGAAAATCAACACCAGGGGGAGGAGGAAGTCCCTAGGGAGTGGAAAAAACAACTTGATGTTTGGAGAGGATGGATTGGAGGTCCTACAGTACAGAGGGTGTCTTAGTGGCTTGAATGGCACGGAGTTGTGAAATAATGCCAAAATGACCTTTTTTGAGGAGATTTTCCATGCGATGAGAATTGATGATCTCCAAGGAACCGGTGGTGATGCCTTGGAACTTATATTGTTGTGCCTCCTGGTTGAATTACATGGTTAATTCCTTAAAATCCACGAGAATGGAACCCAGAGTCCTTAGCCATTCTGCACCCAACACAATGTCACAACTGCTCATGTCAATAACAAACATATGAGATTTCATGTGGTACTAACCAATTTAGAGACGCATATTTTCACAATGCCCCCCACATTTCATGGACCCACCATTGGCAATCATGATTTGAAAATTGTTGACGACACAGATATAACAATTAGTTTCTTGGGCAATGTGACGATGAATAAAATTATGGGTTCTTCCACTTTCAACAAGGATGATAACCTTCCGATGCTTAATGTAACCAATTAGATTGAGATTTTGGGGAGCAGAGAACCTAGTGAGAGCATTCAGGGAAATAACCGATTCAACTTCCGGAGGGTTAGAGGGTGGGGTCATGTCATTGGGTTCAAGTGACTTGCCCACGGGGGGGGCCTCAACATCATCTTCCAAAACATACTCGAAGATGGCCACAAAAATATTTTGTTCATTACACTTGTTCCCAAGAAAATATTTGTCATCACAATTATAACAAAGGCATTTGAGTTGGCATTCAACCATTTCTTCCCTAGTCTGTTTCTAGATCTTTAGTGGAGTAGAAGGAGGAGTGGGATTGATTGGTTTAGGGCGAAGAATAAAGGAAGGTTTACGGGTTTGATAAGAGAGAACCTGTTGTGATTCCTTAGCTATTTTAGTATCTTCCACCCAAATCTGAGGCCGAGTCATGAGGACATCGGCACGGATCTCATCCTTGACACCATTGTTAAACCATTCTCAGAAAAAAAACATCAAACATACCATCTGTATGGAAATCCAATGGCTCAAAAGAGGCTATAAAGTTTTCCACTATGCCAGATTGTTTCAACCTTGTCAAATGACCTAAATGGTTGGTGTCAGTGTCAAAACATTCATAAATCTTTTCCACAAATTGTGTCCAAGCCACATACCCTTGGCGGGATTTTTTTCTCCATTGCCACCATTGCGAACGTTCTTGATCTAGATGGAGAACACCATACTGGAGTTTGGTCAATTCATCTATAATTCCATACAAAGAGAAATAATGTTCCATTTGAGTTACCCAACTAGTGGGATCTGAGCCATCAATTTTTTTCACATCCACACGTGGAAGGATTAGGTCACGCTAAAAGTGATGGGGCTGAAAAGTTTGGGAATTAGAGGAATTTTCACCTTTGTAGTGCAAAGGTGGGTCAAAGGATGGAATATCTACAAGGATATTCATCTTGGCGTAGATCATTGTGGTGAAGGATTCAAGCTGGGTAGCGAAGGATGCAAGATGGGTAGCAAGGTTTTGTTTGATGGTTTCCATTTTGGCATCGATGGAGGAATGCATGTTTTTATTGATGGTGGAAAAATTGGCACTGAGCTACCTCACTTCTTGTTGGATCTCTGTGAAATTAGAGGACAAGGTACTAAAGTGAGCTTTCAATTCTTTTCTACGAGTGTGGGTCGTGATGAAGATGGAAAATGAAAAGGCGTGGGTGGGACAACATAGAAAATGGGTTATGGGTGAATTTTATCATGACGATTAGGGAAACGATGGGAATCCAATGGGGTAAGGCCCAAATAAGGGTGTTGGAAGGGGGTCGGGTCCACAGGAAAAAAAAATGTTGAAAAATGATATATATGATTGTGGTAAGGGCGAAGAGAGGAATCCAACAAGATAGGGCTCAAATAATTGTGCCAACAGGATCCAGACCATTTTTTTACTCTTGCGGAGTTATACTCTGATTTGAAGAATATTGCAATGTTCAAATGGCCAAATTCTTAACAGGAAGAGATGTGTAGTAATTTCGCAACATAAATGGAGGAGGCATAGTTTCGTGGTAATTTCGTAACCCGAATGTAACAACACTTCTAAGAAATAATTTATGTTTCTTTCAAAGTAATTTGTATTTACTTTTTTTATTATTAAAAGTAAAAAAATATTTGGAAGTGATGTTGAATTTTTAAATTATCGGGTGATAGTTTAATGTCATTATGTATTATCTTGTACCTAGAGTGATAAACTAAGATTTAAAAAGTAAACATTTAAGGGTTGATATTATGATTTTGTTTATAGTAGTGATGATTTATTTTATCACTTTAAAAAAAAGTGCCATTTTAATACTCCAATTTTAGCATGGGTGCTACTGGTAGAAATACTTTTCAATTTGATGGTTGATTTTTAGGTTTTGGTTTTCATGATACCAACTATTAAGAATAAGATTTCAAATGATCTAAAATTTTAACATTTAGAAAAAAAACATTTTTCTTTAGGTAACATCTCTTTCTCATTTAAGTGTTGATTTTAAGGTTTTTCTGAGCAACTATATGATTTTTGAAGGTCATGCTTGAAAAATGTTGTAATTTTGATCCGGTTAGAAAAAATGGTGCTACAGGTAGCACCACTTTTTGATTTGGGGATTAATTTTCATGTTTTTTAATGAAAAAAATATGGGTTTTAAGGGCTAGAGTTCTTGTTTTGAGGTCATAGTTCTCGTTAAGTTGATAAGTTTGTTTAGTCGCATCATTCTAATGGAGTTTGAACATGAGGAACCTTTGAATACAAAACCTGTCATAGCTTGGTTAAACACATGCATTACATTTTCCGCCTACCATTCCATCGAAGTATTGATGCCACACATCGTACAAGTTATTGTATGTCTATATAAATATTTGTTTAATAGCATTAACTTGAATACATACATTACATAGTCATGATCTCAAATATATACAAATATCTCAATGCTAAATTTGACGAAGTTCGAATGCTCCTCAACCATTGAACCTCATGACTTTGAGTAGCTTGAATGAAACGTCTTAATCTTATATTATTTCACTGCACAATTCTTTGATTAAACATTTTAATTTCTTAATGTAAATTATTGTTTTCAAAAGGTTAAACATCTTCCTTTGTATTCACACTTGGGTAGGTATTTACTACCATCTAACCTTGTTTTGAAATATTGAATAAATTATAAAACATATTTTGTTGAAAATATAAAACAAGCTATTATTATCAAATTTTACATTTTAATAAATATCATATATTCAAAATTAATATTAGTGATAAATATGAGTGGTATTTGCTACCATCTAACCTTGTTTTGAAATATTGAATAAATTATAAAATATATTTTGTTGAAAATATAAAACAAATTATTATTATCAAATTTTATATTTTAATAAATATCATATATTCAAAATTATAAATATAAGTGATAGTTAATTTCTTCTAATTATATTTTTTTTAATTTTTAAATACAAATATTTTACATATTTAAATATATTTTTATGGTGTAATTTGAATCAAATTCAATGTAATGTCAAAAAAAATTAATTTAAATTCCAATCATTAAAATAAATACAATGAAATAACTTAAAACTTAGTTAAAGTGATTATTGATTAAATTATAGAATATATACTTTTAAAAATATAAAACGTAAATTAGCATCTAATTTTGCATTTTAATAAATATAGTACATTTTATACTTTATGTATTCTATACTTTCTTATGAATAAATAGATAGAATAAAATAATTTAAAACCAAATCAATAAAATAATGAAATAGCTTTATTTAAAGTGAATATAAAATAGATTATAAAATAAATAATGAAAAGGAATAACTTTATTTTAAATGAATATCAAATAGATTATAAATAATGATATGGACTAAATAGATTATAAAATAAATAATGAAATGGAATAACTTTATTTAAAGTGAATATCAAATAGATTATAAAATATATTTAGTTAAAAATATAAAACACATTATTTTAAAAA
>JASDQU010278054.1:0-14882 GCA_032191745.1 Picea mariana | reverse complement strand
GAGATGTGGGATAAACTCATTAACATTTATGGAGGAAATGAGAAAGTAAAAGATGCCAAACTTCAGACATATAGATTGAAATTTGAACAACTAAAGATGAATGAGGATGAAACAGTTAATAAATATTTTTTAAGAGTTGAGGAGCTTGTGAAATCCATGAAGGGTCTTGGTGAGATTGAAGCAAATAGGTTTCAAAAGATTTTAAGATATCTACCTAATAGGTTTAGGTCTAATAGGTTTAGGATTTTATGAAATTGAAGCAAAATTTATGAGAAGACTAAAGAAAGGATCAGGCAAATACCAAGGAAAGTTTCCCTTCAAATGTTTTAAATGTAGAAATATAGGTCACTTTGCATCCAAGTGTCCACACAAGAACAAGAACCATAACTCTGAAGGTGAAGATAAGTACAAATCCAAGAGATTTGGTAAAAATAAAAGTTTATGTGTAAACAATGATGACTCTTCAGGAGACACATATAGTGATTATTCTTGTGACGATAAGGTTAATGACTTTATGCTTATGGACAAAGAGGAATATGATATTAAAATCACAGGAAGTGATGTTAATGATGAATAAGTTGTGGTTTACTTGGAAGGAGAATTGATCAGTGCCCTCGAAGAAATTGCTAGACTCAGACTTAAGAAGAAAAAGAAAAAACAATTGTTGATACAGTTCGAGAAAGACAATAAAAAAATTGATGAAGACTTTGCCTTGCTAAAAGTGGAATTAGAAGAGGCAAAGAAAATAGAGGACATTCTAAAACATCAGTTATCAGAGAAGAAGGCAAGATGTGAAGCCTTGGAAGAAGAGGTAGTAAAAACCAAAAAAGAGATGGAGAAGTTTAAAACATTGTATCTCCAAAATCTTCCTAACATTAAAGCCTCAACAAAACTAAACGACATTCTGAGAAAACAAAGATCTACTTTGTTGAAGACTGGTTTAGGCTATGTAAGTGGTTCAAGCAACAAACAAACAGAAAGCAAAGATCCAGTAAAGATGATCAAGTTCCAAGTCAATAGGCAATCAGACCATGTGAGTACTCTGCCACTAAAATATAACAAAGACAAGATGATCCCTGATAAAAAACAAAGATATCAGAAGATAGAGAAACAAATGCCAAGAAGAAGGCAATCCTTCAGGTACCAAAATTTCTTCCATGGTTACTCTTTTTACTGCTCCAATTTTGGTCATAAGATTGCAAATTGTCAAATTAAGTTTAGAGACATGCAACTCGGGAGATCAATAATAAACAATCTTTGCAACATAGAACTAAACAACCAATGAGTAGATAAAGTTGCACCAATCACTTTGACCTATTAAACAATGAGCTCGAATTCTATAACTTTCATAACTTCAGCCACAAAGCTGCAAACTGCCATCTGAAGAATTACAAAGGAGATCCAAGGATAAAACCCTTAGCTAGAAATGCCAGCACATTGAAAAATAAAGATAGTGAAAAATGTGGTTTAGTACTTTCAGCTCAAATACAAAAGAACCCCTCGTATATTGATAGTGGATGTTCCAAACATATGACTGGAGACAAAAGTAAGTTTATGTCTCTAAGTGAAAGCAAATCAAGAAATGTAACCTTTGGAAATGATGCACCAGGAAAAATCAAAGGTAAGGAATGGTAAGTCTAAGTAATGGCAAAGGGAAAGCTCAAGATGTGTTGTTTGTAGATGGTCTGAAACATAATCTGCTTAGTGTCAATCAATTTTGTGACAGAGGATGTAAAGTTGTATTCACTTATGAAGATTGTAAAATACAATCTGTAAATTCAAGACAGTTGATTGCAAAATGTATAAGAACAAAAAGCAATGTCTATGTTTTGAAAGAAGAAAAAGAAGAATGTCACTTAAGCAAGTATGATGAAATTTGGCTATGGAATAGGAGACTTGGACACCTAAATTTTGATCGTCTAATCAAACTTAGAAATAGTGGGGTAGTAAAAGATATTCCAAAAATATCAAAGCCATATGATTCTGTATGAAAACCTTGCCAAATAGGAAATCTCACTCATACACAGTTTAAATCTAAGAACTTTGCATCAATAGAGAAACCTCTTTAGTTAGTACATATGGATTTATGTGGACCATTAATGAAGGAAGGTACATGAAAATAAAATTATTTCATGTTGATTATTGATGACTATTCTATACTTACATGGGTTTCCTTTCTGAAAGAAAAATATGAAGCATTTGAAAAATTCAAAGTGTTTAAGGCTCTGACTGAGAATCAAACAGGAAAAAGATTGAAGGTAGTGAGGTTTGATAGAGGAGGAGAGTTTAGTTCAGGAGAATTCAAAGAGGCTTGTGATAAACATGGGATCAAAAGAGAGTATACTATTCCAAGGACTCCACAACAAAATGGAGTAGTTGAGAGGAAGAATAGATCAGTTCAACAGATGGCAAGATGAATGATGAATGAAAATAATATTTCTCAAACATATTGGGTAGAAGAAATTCACACAACTGTACATATTCTTAACAAAGCTCATCTCAGACCAAAAAGTGACAAGACTCCTTATGAACTATGGTTTGGAAGACCTGCTTCAGTCAAGCATTTTAAAGTCTTTGGAAGTAAGTGTTATATCAAGAATAATGATGAAAATCTTGGAAAATATGATGATAGGGATGATGAAGGTATCTTATTAGGGTATGATACAAATAGTAAAGAATACAGATGCTATAATAAGAGGCTACATAAATTGGTTGATTTTATTGACATAAAAGTTGATGAAGAAATCCTGGTACGAGATGTAAGAAGTGTTGAATCGACAACAAAGGATATAGTTGAAGTTGAAGATGAATAGGTCCAAGAATCAGAAAGAGAAGACTCTGAGTCATATGAAGATACAAATACTTAGGCAGACTCAAATCAACAGACAACATCAAATCCTCCCTCCAGAATTACTCAAAAGAATCATCCTACAAGTCAGATAATTTATGAGAAAGACAAAGGTGTACAAACAAGGAGAATGATAATCAAAGACACCGAGCAATCACATATAGCCTTCATATCCATTGTGGAACCCAAGAAATTTAATGAATCTAGTAAATATGTAAATTGGTTAAAATCAATGAATGAGGAACTTGATTAGATTGAGAAGAACAATACTTGGGAGCTTGTTCCTAGACCTGTAGATAAGAATGTAATTGGCACCAAATGGGTGTTTAAGAATAAAATGAATGAAAAAGGACAAATTGTTAGGAATAAATCTAGATTGGTCTATAAGGGGTATGCACAAGTTGAAGGACAGGATTTTGATGAAATCTTTTCTCCAGTGGAAAGATTGGAAGCCATTAGAATATTTCTTGCCTATGCATGTCATATGAACTTTAAAGTATATCAAATGGATATTAAGTCAACATTTCTTAATGGAGATCTAGAAGAAGATGTATATGTGGAACAACCTGAAGGATTTTCACAGACAACTAATCCTGACTATGTTTGTAAGTTTAAAAAGGAATTATATGGACTAAAACAGGCACCACGATTCTGGTATTATAGACTGCACAAATTTCTATAGGACAAAGGGTTCAACAAAGGCACTGTTGATAGTAATGTATACATTAAGTTTGAAGGTGATGATTTATTAGTTTCTTTGGTTTATGTAGATGACATTATTTTTCAATGCACTAATGACCCTTCAGTTCGGTGGTTTGCTAATTCAATGCAAACCGAGTTTGAGATGTCCATGATAGGAGAATTGTCATATTTTCTTGGTTTACAAATCAATTAGAGCTATGGAGGGCTATTTATCTCTCAAGAAGAGTATTTGAAAGAAATGTTAAAGAGGTTTCAGATGGAATATTGTTCTCCTATTAGTACACCTATGGTGGTTAGTTGCAATCTTAGTAAAGATGATATTACACTTGATGTTGATCAGAGAATGTATCGATCAATGATAGGCAGTCTTTTGTACATCACAACATCCCGTCCTGATATAATCAAAGTTGTTGGAATGGTAGGTCATTATCATTATACTCCTAAAAAAAACAATTTAGTAGCTATCAAGAGGATATTCAAATATTTGAAGGGTACAATGACTTATGGTATTTGGTATCCTAGAAATCCAATTTTTCAATTAACTGCATATTCAGATGTTGATTGGGAAAATTGTTTGGATGAGAGAAAGAGCACCAGTGGAGGTGCATTCTTCTTAGGTGATTCTTTAGTAGCATGGATTATTAAGAAGCAGGGATCTATTTCATTATCAACTACAGAGGCAGAGTACATTGCTACTGCTACTTGCTGCACTCAGATCTTATGGATGCTACAAACTCTTGCATATTTGAAGGTAACTTATACTGGTCCCATTCCACTTCACTTTGATAATACCAGTGCCATTAGTGTCTCGAAGAATCCTGTTCGCCATTCAAAGATGAAGAATATACCAATAAAGTATCATTTTCTCAAAGAGAAGGTTACAAACAGAGTTGTTCAGCTGAATTATATTCCTTCCACAGAACAAATTGTAGACATATTTAATAAACCCCTAGCCAATACACCATTTGAATATCTTCATAAGAAGTTGGGTGTCATCCATTCTCTCACCTAAGAGAGTCCATCTTGTTAGGGGGAGTATGTGTTGGTTGAATATCTTATACCTCCGAAAAATTACTGCAACAGCTCAGGGGGAGCATGATTTCTTTGACATTGATGTCAAAGGGGGAGAAAAGGTGTGGTATGGATGATACATTTGGAGGTCTAATAAGAATAGTGTATCCTTTCAAGGTTGACATTAATTCCAAAGGGGGAGATTGTTGGCATGTTTTTATAGGAAGAGTGAGCTTGTCATTGATGGCAAGAACAATAGCGACGATGGAAAACAGGAAAATCATAAGCTCAGGAGGAGAAGCGAAAAATATGCAGAGATCAAATCTCAGAAGGGAAAGCGTAGTACATAAACGTGATCAATATCGAATCCTTTGGATCTACATCGAGAGTCTTCATGGTTGTTGGATCAAATTAAATGGAAGGATAGGATAAGCAAAGATGGAGAGCCATTGGATTTAATCCAAGGAAAAGCTGCATCGCAGATAGATCGAGTTGTTTATCTAAGATCTTGATCAAAAGAACATCATTCAATTTGGGTCTAAAGATGTGAGGAGGTTATGCTCCAGAAAAATCTCACTTCAAGATTTTTCAGTTTGATATTTGAAATACTCAAATCCTGGAGAGTTGGAGAGCCGAAATAAATCCTCGACCGTCTGATCATCTGAAGTAAATTTAAGCTGTCAGATCATTCTAAAGTGGAAGGACAAGATAAGTTAGAAGAAGGGCATGCTAACATCAATGGCTGATAATTGGGCACTTAGATCTATGGTCGACAGGGCATATCAGACCCCCCGGACACCAAACCACTCATATATATCACCTCCACACTCCGATGTCACACTCCACTACTCACTACACGTCACACTCCACTACCACGCTCTACCTTCACACTCCACTACACTACCTACACATCTCACCCACATCAAAAGACCACCTCAGCAAGGACATGTGGAAGACCAAGTCAACAAGGAAATGTGGTAGACCATGTCAGCAAGGACATGTGGCAGTAATCTGCATACTTCAAGGAGAAGTAAAGTTTGAGACTTGAGATTTCAGATGTCCGAAGACTTG
This sequence comes from Picea mariana, assembly GCA_032191745.1. Lineage (NCBI taxonomy): Eukaryota > Viridiplantae > Streptophyta > Pinopsida > Pinales > Pinaceae > Picea > Picea mariana. Next base: position 9,250 of record JASDQU010278054.1, on the reverse strand, counting down.
AAGGAGATATCGACCATTGATCAAGAAAGGGGCATTAGAACCATTGATCTGGTTGAAAGCTCAAATTCCCAAAGTAGAGGTAGAGTCATCAATTGAGAAGGATAGGTGTCCGCAGATCATCCACTCCAAGAGATTTGTGTACAAAGAAAAACAGGGTTTGAGATTTGAAACTCCCCGAGCCTAGATCACGAAGTAAATCACAGTCGTTGATTTAGGAAGGTTAGATCTGATCTGCAGAACTTGAAAGGACATGTTTGAACCATCAGTTTAGGAGAACCATCAAGATCATGAGATCGACGGTCCCGTCACATTGTGGGGTCAGAACATGCTCGGGTCTTAATTTTTCGTGAGCGGGCCACAATCAAAACCACGGTATTGCTAAAGGCATACATGGAGCTCTATAGTGAATTGCGGGGCAAAAAGTGGATTTCCCTCAAACCACCTTTGGTCGTGCCCACAATCACATGGTCACATGAGAGCATTGCCCAAGGTCACATCAATAGAAGATTGAGGAAGGAGCTAGCATTGCTAGGCTCCACATCGGAGGTTACACATTGAAAAGTAAAAAAGCATCTACGTGTATAATCCAACGACGCTGATAAAACTGAATCTGATCGAATGATTGTTGTTTCATCTCCTAATTTCTTGATCAGTTACGATTCAGTTACACTAACTGAATCATTGTTCCTGAGTGGTTGAATCATGATTCCTCAACATTTATTTGAGATTCCTAACTTGAGCATTGGATATGCAGAGTGTAACGGATGATGAGAGAAGGGATAAAGGAAAAATGATGTGATAGAGAGAGCTTGTTGTTTCTCTGTAAAAAGCAGTCAAACTGCAAGCAATGTAGTTTTACAGCATGAACTGAGGGAGAAAATGCAGAGATGAATAACATAAGCTGGACATAGTAGAAATGGTGGAAACAATATACAGTACGATAACTTAAGCGAAAGAAGATGTGATCAGGAAGACAGTGATGTAGGCAGAGCAGAGTAGTGTAGCAAAACAGTGATGAGACTAGTAAGCCATTGATAAATATTTTATCACTGTAATAAATTTCAGCAAGCAAAGATTTATATCTCAGGGTGGTAGGGTGGTGTTATGGAGGATTGTTCTCTTCAGAGTTTCAAGTGGGTGCTTGAACATAGGGAATTGTATCTTCCATCTGGTTGCAGCCAGAAAAAATAGGGTGGTAGGGTGGTGCAAGGGAGAACCATTGTTCTCTGCTATACAGGTTGGTGCCTGTGTGACTGGAAGTTGGTGCTTCCATCCAATTCGTGCTAGAACATTCACGAAGTTGGTGCTTCCTTCTAGTGGGTGCTAGAGAAACCAGAGGGTTGGAGCTCTCTACAAGTTGCATCTTGTTAAATAAGAGGTTGTAGCCTCATTTTGAGCTGGTTCTCAAAGATTGATGATGTACAGAACTTAAAAGACTGCCTATCATTCTAAGAAGAGGTTTTCTCCCTTTCTGGGTTTCCTCATGAATATCTGTCTCTGTGTATATCATATGTGTGATTGATTTTTATTATTTCTGTTGTTCATGACTTGCATAATCTTGATGATTACTTGGAGAACACTAATAATATTTCAATAGGCATAAAATTGTTTAAGCCCAGTAACAACTGATTCACCCCCCCTCCCCGCCCTCTCAGTTTTCTTAGTATTTCCAACACACTTTAACATTTTTAGTGTGTGTAAGGAATGCAGAGTTATCGAGGTAGATAGTCATGCAAAAACCCTCAAAATATAGAGTTTAAAACAAGAAATACCATTATTATGTATAGGACCTATACACCTAGGGTTTATCATGGAATAAAATGAGCAAAATATTCCCCAATCTTAGAGTTACGATGCCAGTAGTGGGGTTTTAAATAAAAAACAAATCCAATGACAAGATAACATTTGGGGAGACTCTTTACAATGCACATTTGAGTAGCATTATAGGATTTCCCTTGAAATACATGGGTTCAAAACCCTTTGAAATAGAAAATGAAAATCATGAAAAATGAAACCACAAGTCACTTCCCATTTTTGAGGTAAAGACTTCGAGTATTAACAAGTGAAAAGGAGGCTACTACAGAGATTTTATTTTATGAAAAAGAACATGAAAGAAGCTACATTGAGATATTTACAATGATTTCACACAGTTGGGACCCAAAGGTAATAGTTTTCATAATGAGGGTTTCTACCAAAGCAATAAAACAAGGAACATTTTCTTTAGGAGGGACAAAATGAGTTCATAAAACAATTGAAAGAAGCATACTCATTTACCAGTCAAGCAAAGATATTCTGAAAACCATTTCTGCAAAAATAAAATGCATTTGATTAGTACGATATAGAATAGCCATTCCTTTTCGTGGCACTCAAATATTTTTGAAAAACAAGCTACTCAGTTAACAAAATTTCTACAGTTAATCTTACGAACTAGAATGCTACTCAAATAGCTCGAAATCAAAATGAAATGCCAAAATCCTGGCATAAGGTGGTATACCTCAGTAGTAAATTCATGTGTCTCATGCATTGAATGCATGGGGCATAATGTTCCTCAAAATTGACCAATAATTAATTGTTTAATGCATATCATACTTCCACCATCCACCATAACAAATCACTGATCAAGAATATGCCAGGTATACGAGCAATCATGTGCTATGTTATCACGTCAACAACCATATAAAATAGCTAGCTCAAATGATGGCTCAAACTTCACATCGACCCTCAATGACCAAGCTTTCATTTAAAACCACATTAAATGGAAATGAAGGATTTCAGGTATAAAATTATTCCAATCTGAATGATGCAATGCAAGTTTTAAGTGATGACAAGTGCTCTATAGTGTCAATGTCGAATTCATATAATATACCATATGCAATATTAATTGAAAACTTTCACCCTTTAATTGTAATGCGCCACCTTTTCATATATAAAACCAACACTTCTTGTATGTATGTGATGGCCCTTGGAGAAATATAAAGTTCTTTTATATATATAGAACTATATCATTATACCTCATTTGCATGAAATTAATCTACATAAATGAACTTTCCCCTTTTATTTTTTAAGGTATATCATGTAATGAGAACTCAACCCTTGAGATAAATCCTTTTTTAGAAATAACAATTATAATTAAAGGAGAACCTTTTAATACCTCATAATATTCCTGTGTAAGCATTAATTGCATTTTATGAGTGGAATGTGTATAAGATATGGGATCTTTTGAATTTTTTTTATGAACATAACCCTTTTTTCTTGTTGTGTAACCAAATCGCCAATAAAGCTCATAAGAAAATGAAGAAGGAAAAATTATCACCGCATAATGTAAATGAGACCATTTCAACAGAATTGTAATGTTCAAACCCGAGGATAATTGAAATTAAAAATCCTTTGTTTCTCCCTAGGGGGTCCCACCTATAGTTATATTTAATATATCATAGATAATAAAAATTTTAAATTATGCCTTGCAACTATTTGCAGGATGGTGGCTATTTTGTGAGTTTGCAAATCAACAATGCCTATAATACATGGGGAAAACATTCGTTCATTGTCTCAGCTACCCCAAAGGGTGCCCACCTCAATAAAGGGTGCTTGCACCTGTCAAGGATGTTTCACATTGTTGGTAATATGGAAATACAGGTAGGCATTGATGGAATTGGAATTGGCATTGAAAATAGATCTGTGATGATGATAATAGCATTGATGGCATTGCCATTGACATTATTGTCTCTACTGCATAATCGTGACTAGAATAGGGATATTAATGTTGCATACATTTCAGATGTGTTGATAGATAATGGGTTTGTATATTAGAAACAAAGTATTGATGACAGGGAAAGAAGGAGAAGCTACAATAGGGATTGCTTAGAGTAGAGGACAAGAATGCACAATTGAAGAATGAATTGATTGAAAAAGAAGAGAGAAAGGAAGAAACAAAGTAGAGTGAAAATGAGATAGATGAGTACTTTATTATCATTTCAACATTGTTGGAAGAGAGTAGAGGTATTTCAATTTGGTGAGATTGAATTCTGAGTAGATATTATTCTAAAGATGTGGCTCTTCATGTTGGTTACCAACTCAAGCAAGAAGGACTATGCAAGATCCTTTTTATGGGAAGCTAGTACTATTATGTATTTTCTACCAAAGATTTCTAAACCGGTAATAACAGTGTAGTCAGTAGAGTTCAGACTGATACTTGAGATCTTAGAAGAATTTAAACAATTTATTGATTAGTTTCAATCCCACTTGTGAAAATGCAATTGCTATGAGAGAAATGGATTCATACAACTCAAAGCATATGAAATGGGTTTATTCACGGGCACTCAAGAGAGAAACGTTATATGGTATAAGTGGAGTCACGTACTCATTTACTCAGGGTGTTGTTAAGAACATTATTCCATCCATTGTTGCAACAAATGCTATCATATCATCTACATGTGCACTGGAGGCACTTAAGATTGTAACTGAATCAACAAGATTTTGTCAAATTATTCAACATATGTATTGCAGGTCTCCATACAAGTGTATCTGATTTTGTGAAAGAAAATGATTGTTTAGTCTGTGGTCTTGGAGTTCTCATTGAGTTGGACACCACTGTAACTTTGCAAAAGTTTATGGACCTCCTTGTAGAACATCGAATGCTTAAGATGTCAAGAACAAGTGTGATGTATCAAGGAAATAATCTATATATTCAAGTGCCTCATGTATTGGAGGAGATGACACGATCAAATTTATAGATTCCCCTATTTGAGCTCATGGGAAAAGTTCCTAAAGATGTTGTACATGTGAGTGGTACTACAAATATAAGATAGAGCACAGAGGAAAATTAAACAGAGTAATGAGAGAGACAACATGCATCAAAATAATAGAAATTGAAGTCGATCGTTGGCAAAGTTGGCTCTAAGAGAATGAAGAGTTGTATGCAAAGACTCAACAACCATCCGATCAAGTGATCGACGGTGCCGATTGACTCATTCAGTGGGATTTATCCCACATTGGAAGTGCGGAAAGGTTTTTGTGGGTTTATATAGACGCCATCACTACACCTATTCAACGCGTAGTGCAAAGGTATGGAGAGGGATCTAGGTGCTTGGAATTCAAAAGAGGATCACTAGACTAGATCCTAAGATGACCTGTTATCCCCCCTACCTTTTGGAAGAAGTGACACGAGGAGATGATCTCATCCACTGGATTAATGTTTTTTAGTACATTGTTGGCACGATGGTCATATGGGTGATCATGGGATTAGGTGCATCTGTTATTTCAGTTGGTGGTGAGACTGCCATTTTTATTGGAGTCTTTGGCATAATGCCAAATCTGAAGGATCACCAAGTTTGGTACCAAGTGAATAAAAATTTGGATGTTGAGACCACTATTCTTTTAAGAGTTTTTGGCATATTGCCAATTGTGGAGGTTCACCAAAAACTAGTTAAAACCCTACACAACACCAAATATCTCACACTGTCATGATTTTTGTAAAATGAAAAAGATCACAACGAATGTGGATCACATGAAGGAGATAATAGAGGATATTAAAACACTACCATAACTACTGAAAGGTTTACATGCTTTCATGTCCAGATGATCACCAAAATTAGTAAAACCCTGTAGAAACACAAAGACAATAACTTGCATGAAGAAATAGTTAGATTGAATATTGGTTAAATTGGTCATGCATTAAAAGATGGAACTAAATCAAAGAAGAATGATAACTGTGTTAATAATAATCAATGGTAAATTAGATATATAATATATTAGAAGAAGAAGTGTGATGTTTATGAAAAGTTGTGTTGAAAAGTTTAAAGACTTATAAGTATGCTGGGATGTGAAGGAGAAAGATGTGTCTATCAAAGAATCATTGAAGATCAAGAACAAAAGGAGACAGAGCATCACGTATGATTTCCAGTGTTTGATATAGAATACCATTATTGGACTACATATCCTATTTCCAGATTGATGAACAAAGGGTGGCTCGGAGGTGTTAGGGAAGGTTGGAACCTATAGGGGAGTTGGTGATTCCTTACTAGTTGTAGTTCACTAAATAGGGGGTTGTACCCTCCTACCAGTTGGAGTTGGTGAATAGTGGTGTGGGTGCATATTTAATAGTGGGAGATGATCTAAAGAGGAAGAAAACATCTTCCTTCTATTGTAACTTGTAAAAAAAAATTTGCAGCTAATAGAAAAGTGTTTGTGGTATTCCCAATTATCTTCCACGATAAAAAATTGTGTTCAAATTTTGTTTGCAAAAGTAAAAATTTGATCAAATTATTGTGTCACTGATTCAACCCCCCCCTCTCAGTGACAAGATCTGAGCCTTCGCACATAGTTCATAATAAATACTGCTTATACCTTCTCTATCCAATCTTGTGGGGACTTCATCTCTACCAGAGGGTTGGTTTTTGGAAGGGCCTTTGATCCATTGGTTTGCTTATTGTTATCCTAGATCTTTATGGGTGTGCTCTTTGGTTTTGAGTCTATGTAAACCTTAGGTTGAATTTTATTTTGATTTGCACATATTATTTTCACCGTGGATGAATCATAGCACGGGTCTCATCGACTACAAGGACTAGAATCCATCACAGAAGCACAATCACCTATCAAGTGGTGCGATATCGGTGACATTGAATTCAAAGAGTCTTATCTTTTTATTGAGGAGATTGTTTCAGTTGAAGTGGAATTGGTTGACGAAATTCCTCCACCCAACTTTGACCCTCCTTTGACTAATCCAAAAGCACATGTACTTATCTAGACAAGAGAACATTTTAGTTAGCCTTTTTCTTTGTCCAGTGACCCTCACATCATGTTAGTCCCAAGTGTTATAACCCTAAATTGAACCATACATGCATACCTAGCATCAGGCCCTCTTACTTACCATTTTTGCCAAGCCATCACTGAGCAACTCTTCTTAAAAACACTATTTTTGAAGATGTACAATCCCTGCACCATTAATGATCGCGTATGTATGCTAGCTGCACCATTACTGCCCACACACGTACGCTAGTTGCACCACTACAACCTATGTATACTCACAAAAGTTGTAAAAAATAAAAAGTTGCAAGGAATTCGTTGTGATTACGGGCTATTAGATAGTTTCCCAACTGTCCCGCCACCTATAGCCCATCACCCAACTGACTAACCATCCTTTTGTCATATAAAAGGAGGTTTTGGGGTCTCATTCCAAAGCTAAGCGTAAGAACAGTGAAACTCTATCCATTTCACTTTCCCCCCTTGCCCCAAGAATTTGCAGCCACATTGTGATTTTTGAGCCAGAATTCTCTATTCTTTCCTTTTTCCTCCATTTGCAAGCCTAATCCATTCCCTAGAGAGATATGAAGAGGAGGAAGATACATGGAAGCACATTTGGATCTTGGTGAAGAGGATCCTAGACCAGGTTTGTGGAGAAGTCGTTGATCTCATTGTACGTAACTTTGTGACATTAATAAAAAAGCATACTTTTTCTGTCCCAAATATGATGTGTTCAATCTTTATGTTTGATTTATATTTGATTATGATATCTAACACACTAATTCATATATAGTATGCATGTTCATAGTTATTTGTTTGTCTTTTTATGAATGCAATTTAGCCTTGGGAGGAGACTTGTAGTTGAGGAGCAATCGAACGCAAAAGGATCGACACCGGACGTGGAGTTTAAGGTAGAGTTACCGGATCTTTTTACTTTGTGTTTTATGCATGAATGTGGAGTGTATTTGGGGTAGTTGTTAAAAAGTAGGAGACTTTAGATGGTTAGATCTGCCTACATGTTGAACCCTAGTGTATTCCATAAGGGATTTTTCCCACTATAGAAGAATTGGAGACCGTACTCAGGAAGCCTCTAAGGTTTTTAGGGGATATCATTTTGGGTGTTTTTAATTGGTTTGATTACCTTTTTTTTGAGTTTTTTGTAATTCTATGAGTCTTTAAGGGATTCTGGTCTACCATACCAGTACTCCCTGCCTTGTTAGCCTTACTGTTATTTTCCTCATTTTGAGAAGTTATAGAGGTGTATGCAGACTGCAGCGGGTCTGCACGCATACATACGTGCCCTACCTTTAGACAACCCACGTACATACGCAGGATGCTTAAGTGTCAGTTGTGTGCATGTGTCAAGATATTGTTTTTGAAAGAAGAGGAAGTCAACCTCTTCCCTTATTGAAGTCATACTTCTCAGGGGTTTCTTGATATAGTACTGGTCTCTATTGTTATAGTCTGTGGCCTGGGTTTGACATCAATTTAGCTTATCTTTATCAAGATCTCTTGTGTTTTCTTAGTAAGGGTTTGAGACGCGTTTTTGAGTCTTTTTTTATCAGCTTGTTTAGTATCATCAATGACTCCCTGTAATCTACAATAGACTAGAAGTCATTTTTTCGTCTTGTCTTGTCTTCACTTTTTACCTTTTACTTGCTTTAGAAGAAAATAAAAAGAAGTTATTTCAAGTTTCTTATTTTGAAGCATAAAAATAAAATAAAAAAGTTTTCATTTTTCTTTGTTTGGTAAATAGCTAGGTTAGTTGTCTTTACTTGTTAGGAAAAATAGTGTTTTCTTAAGTTCTTTACTGAATGCTTAGAACACTAAGTAGCTCGTAGTCGAGGGAAATATTGTTTTGGGTTTTTCTTTTAAAATATATTAGAAAATGTAGTTACGAAAAGTTGGTTAAAGAGTTTAAATTTGCAAATATTTATTTGTAAAAAAGAAGTAGTTTTTCTTTCAGTTTCATTTTTATGCTCTTCTCTTTCATCTCTTAAAATACACCACTAGTTTCATTTCCATTTCCTTGACTTAAGACAAGCCACTTAAAATGAATGCTTAATTAAAATTTATTAGGCTTTATGTTTGTAGGGTCCATCAACTAGTCTAGGCTAGAGCCTTGATTTAGGTTGGAGAGAAAACTCTTCAAGGTTATAAAACAAACATACGATTCTGAGCTAGGGAGTGTGAAAATTCCAGTAAACGTGAAAGTCATCGGGGACCCCCCTCTAACACATGGGCTAAACATGAGGTCGTATGCAGAAAGGTAGCGGAGATAACCCCTCCAAAGACAAACCAAGCATAGTGGGGAACACAAATAGAGGACTTGTCTTGGGATTCTGTTGATCGCATTTACCATAGAGCTTCATGGATCTCGAATCCGTTCGAGGTCCTCAGTTGTATTTTGAAACAATTGATTTCGATACCCTCGATAGGTTTTGGGATTGATACCATACTCATTGTGGTCCACCCGACTGTTGACTGTACCCTCCTGGTGACTATTCGC
>JASDQU010278051.1:0-14326 GCA_032191745.1 Picea mariana | reverse complement strand
AGACTCAGGAAAGACTCGGCAATACAAAAAAAGTCAAAATATAGTAAATTCTGTGCACAAAAAATATGGCAAGTTTGTGGCAAGTATGGTGAGTTTGTGGCGAGTATGGCGAGTGGTGAGTTTGCTGGCAAGTTTGATGGCGAGTGCACGCACCAGAGAAAACTTTACAAGACTCGGCAAGACTCGTGAGTCTTGGCTGATTCAAACTACACTGCTTAAGACCGCTTTCTGATAGGGGAATGCATTTGTTTTAACACAAGTCCTTGGCACAATGTTGCAGATCATGATGGTGAGCATTATTGGTTATATTCACCAAATTGGTAAAGATGGTTTTCTAGTGTAGAAATTTAGTTGAACAGAACAACTGAAATCTGGGATTACAGCCTAAGTCAATCTGTTGAGTGGTGTTGGATATGAAGTCATGCCATGGAGTCAGCATAGGGACACATTCTGATCAAAGGGTTTATTCTTTAGGAATTTGGTATGTTAACCAACTAGTGCAAATCAATTTCTGGTTAAGTTTCTATGTTCTAGGAACCCAAGTGATTCATATGTCCTATGAAAACTGAAGTTTAGTTTAGCACAGCCAGCAGTGGCAGTCTATTGCTTCGTTAACTGGTGAAAACTGATTGCCATGCCTTTGTACTGAAATCTTAAGTAAATGAAATCCCCACTATCAACATGCCAGCCTATCCCTGTTCAGATCTATTTCCTCACAATTCAAACTAAGCAATTTTTGTCTGATGGTAGTGTTAGAAATAGGGAAAAAATGAAAACAAAATGCTTTTAAAATTTTCTGTTTACTAGATCAGCACATGTAAGAAACAGATCTAAATTAAATCCTGAAGATAATCAAAATTTCTGATTGTAAAAACAAACTTCAAACTTACCTCTTGATTAATGAAAGATTTACCTGTGACATTTGTGGATGTATACCTCTAAAATATGCTCAGACATTAGTTTAGGTTCATGGATCAAACCTCTAGGGTTTGATCTCTGTCAATGTGGACTGTGTGACAGTTTTGCCAAAAAGACATAGACCCCCAAAAGATGCTGTAGACAGCAAGAACACCACAAAGAAAAACAGCAGGACTTCTAAGGCTGAAAACAGTAAACCCTCCACAATTTAACAGCAAACCCTCCACACAAGAAAAAGCAAACCCTCCACACAGGAAATCTGGACAGCAAGTAGAAAACCCCCACAGGGACCTCAGCTCAACACACGGCAGCCAGGAGGAGAGGTCACGGCCTTCACACAGCAAGGAGACAGCCCAAAAAAGAGGCCGCGGCACCTGTACTCAGGTCCGTGGCCCTAAAAGGCAGAACCGGCACCCTCAAGGAGGCTCCTCAAACACTTCAGTAGGTCCGGCAGCTAATGGAAGACACCTCTGCATAGATGGACAGGTCTGGCAGCACTTGGGAGGCACCTCAGCATCTCATGCACCAGCAAACAATCAAGAAGGAGCACCCAGCCAACACCAAGACCAAACAAAACAACTCAGATCTGAAGCTGATACACCAAAAAGAAGAGGCCGCATCAACACAAGAAGCAATTCACTGAGGTAGCCGCAGCAAGGAGAGAGAGGAGTGAAAGTGTAATAAAAATGCTAGAGGGTAGGGTTCTATTTATAGTTAGGGAGAGGGGTTAGGGCAAATATAATAAAAATTAAATAATGACTATTAATATAAATATTAATTAAGTGTCAATTAATATTAATATAAATTATAAAAACCCCAATCACATAATAAATCCCCAATCACATAAAACAAGAGGGAAAGCAAGACAACAAGAGGAAGCCTTTTAAGACAAAGTCAAGGGGGGGTCCATAATAACAAAACATGTCCACATGAGTCTCATAATGACCTATAAACTTTATCATCACTACATAAGAGGGTACATCAACAATGTGGTAATGTCCATCTTCATAGGCACTCCTAGGTCTCATGGACCATCCCGGGAGAGAGGAAGAAGATCACACATCAACACATCTTGGTATTTCACCAAGATCTACCTGGTCAAAGACCAGGTTGCCCTAGAACACATCCGAGGGCCCTAGAACACATCTAGGGTCTTATCCACCAAGGTACAAGACCAAGGATCAACCCATGCATTAAGCAAGGGTTACCTGGAACACATCCAGGGGCCCTAGAACACATCTAGGGACTTATATCAACCACCAAGGAACACATCCAGGCATCGGGCAAGGATTCCCTGGAACACATCCAGGGGCCCTAGAACACATCTAGGGTCTTACTGCTTGGTCCTAGACCAAGAACCCCAGTTATATACTGGTGGCCCTCACTAGGGACTTTACTTTTGCCATGGCTCTTCGCTGCTTGGTCTCATACCAAGAAACCCCAGGAGTGTGCTGGGGGCCCTAGACCACAGCTAGGGTCTTATGCCATCCTCCAGGAGAATGGCTCTTGCAGCTGCAGTGATTTCAACAGGTAGAACCAAGGGTTGCAACCTATACCAAGCAGGCTGACAGTCTTGTATCCATTAGCTTATTAAAATAACACACTTGTCTAATAATAATTACCTTATCAAAAGAAAAGTCTCGCAATGTTATAGGTGTGTACTAAGAATGGGAAAATTTGTTTCCTTCACAGTATTTTTGAAGCTTTAGATTCAATTTCTGTACAGTTTTCAAGTAACTTTTGCAGGTCATTTATTTATTTTTTGTTATCATTTAAAGTACCTATATTGCCCAGTGTTCTATGGTACTTTGGAATGAAACAAATTTTGTGAAGTTTTTTCTTGTTGAAGATGCCAAAAGATAAGTTTGGTTTTTTGTGGTGTAGTTGTATTTTAATTTATTTTGGTAGCTGAGTCTTATTGAGGGTGAGAAGTTTTTTATAGTTCCTTGTTTAATATGATTTGCAAGCATGCAGGTACACCTTTTTGGAGGACACGTAACATCATGGAAGAATGATCGTGGAGAAGAATTATTGTTTGTCAGTAGTAAGGTATGCCATTTTTATATGAAACAGGGTGTCTTATGGGATATCTTTGTCGGAGAAAGTAGCAAATCACTTATCAGAATCAGTCGAAAAGTTGGGACATAATAGTACAATGCACTTGTATTTGGTTACATTATGAATTCTAAACTTTTTTTTGTACTCTGCTTATAATAACTTTGAAGTTTATGTGAAAATAGTGCTCTTTCCTGCACTGTGTGGTGAAAGGCTTTGCATGTTCTTCTTCATATGTATATTTAGTTGTCATATGTTCAAAGTCCTTCATGCAAATAGAGTTTTAATGACTCCTGGTCTTTAGAGAAGTAAGCCTTACCATCATATCCTTTTTCTCCCATTCATTGATAAGATTTTGTACTGGTCTTTGGATAGGGTCCAAATACATATTGACTGAGTGGTCTTAACATGCCAGTTTGGTTGACGATGTGACACTGTACTTGCAAGTTTGCCACTTGAGTATACAGTTTGCCCCTAATTGTGATTGTCTGGTTCAATTCCTTTCTCTTTCTGGAAGTATTTAAGTGTTTTTCAAAGAAACTCTTTTTATTACATAGATGTCTCCAATTGGTCTCCTTGAATAAAGTGCTTACCTACCATTCTACATATTCACTGCACTAAAGCATCACCTTGGTAAGAAAGCTGAATCTGAGCATTCGTGTTGCCGATCATATGTGCTTTCTGCAGGCCATATTCAAACCACCCAAAGCTATAAGAGGAGGGATTCCAATTTGCTTTCCTCAGGTACACCAGGAAAATTTCTTTTCTGCTCTCATTAAGACTCTTTTAATCCAGTGAAAAAATTTCTTGTTAGTTGATACATCCTGTATGTAACAGTTTGGCAGTGGTGGTTCACTGGAGCAACATGGTTTTGCAAGGAATAGGTTTTGGAGTGTTGACAGCGACCCTCCACCCTTTCCCACAAATACATCGAACAACAAGGCTGTAGTCGACCTAATTCTTAAGCCCTCTGATGAAGATGTTAAGATTTGGCCCCACAGGTACCAGCCAACAATTTTGATTGTTGTAGTTTGTATGGAATTACTATGGTTTGACAATGTGGTTCAGGACTATTTTAGTATTTTCTGTTGATTTTGTTTTACTATTGGACCAATCAAAGCTCCTGAACATGCAGTTTTGAGTTTCGGCTTCGTGTGGTTTTGGCCCCTGGTGGAGATCTTACTTTGATTTCCCGAATCAGAAATACTGACAGCAAGCCATTTACTTTCACATTTGCTTATCATACATACTTTTCTGTGTCTGATATCAGGTATGGATAACTTGAGAGTTTTTCATTTCATATCAATTTTTTATTTGTTTAAAATTACTGGTTTGGGTAGTCTAACTGCCAAAAGTTAATGATGTTTCTACATTTGCTAGATGGTTTTTGTCAAGCTTGAACTTATATAAATGTTTTCCCACTTCAAGTATGAATTACTTGTTACCCTCTAACGAGGCATGAAGCTTGAGCACCAAGGCTAAAAAGCCATGATATCATGATGGATGTTGCTTTAGAAGATCCTCTTACATATTTTGATGCATATTCTTCCATTGAGGAGCATCTTTTGAGGCATTTCACATTCCATGAGGCAAAATTGCATATTTAAAGGCATGATTCATATATGGACCTATTATCACTTGAAACCATCCAGTTCCAAGGTAACTAGAATTAGTACATTGTCACCACATACTTTTTTCCTGCACTTAGGGTTAGTGCTTGCTAACCATAGGGGAAAATCTCTAGATGACTTTAGAAGTCAAACTATGATGCAATAAACAGTGACTAACCCTCAAATCAAACCTACAGCTCGCTGCCCTAAACAAATCGATGCACAAAATTGAAAAAAAAACAGCAAGTAGTGAATGATTTAAGAATTGGAGAAATGCATGGAAAATGATGCAATAATTACCTATGATTAAAAGGACTAAATTTAATGCAATTATTCTATGAAAAATGCATCAATAAAGTACCAAAACAGAGTTTACAGCAAGCTGTAAGCTCCGTTTAGAGGCTGAAAAGGGCATGCAAATCAATGCAGAAATTAAATATGAATTTGGGCACACAACCGAATGCAATGATATGATAAAACCATGCTTATCTAAATACAAAAAACAAAAATTACAGTGAATAAATACGACTGTTTTTAATGTAATTTTGAGTATTTTAATGCACGGAAACTGAGAAAAATGTAAAGTTTTTCTCTGTTCCTGTGACAAATGAAAATTACAGGGTGCTAATCCTTTTATAATCTATCTAAAATAGAATGGAAATGACCTATATGCATACTTGAATATGCCTAATATGCATGTTATTCAATGTTTGATGTGAAAGTTTGTTGTAAATAAGAAACTGAGAGCATAAAATTTGTCAAAGGGATAGGAAGAAGAGAAAGTGAATAGGGCAGAAGACAATTTGAAGCCTATCACTCAGACCCCAGCGAGATCAAGATTAAACACAAGTGAAGGCCTAAGAAAATAGAAGTTTCACACAAAGAACCTGTACTAGTCGCCAATGAAAATTTGTGTCTTTATTATCAAAAGTTGTAGGTAGAACAAAGTTTTGACAAGTTTGGACAGCACACTTCAAGCTACAAATTTATTCTGCTGATTGGGACAGCACTAGTCACGATCTGGCACAACCAATCCAGCACCACAGGTACTTCACATTAGTAGTTAATCTCAATCTCTCTAGGGGCATAAGAAAAGGTGAAGGGGAATAAGAAAGCACGAGCTCAAGATTTCACCAAAGAAAGTCCTCCTTTCTTCTTTCATAGAACAATATATAGAAGAATGAGAGAATAAGAATAGGTGAGATAGAAAATAGAAGGGAAGTAAAATAGTGGTCTCCAAATATAGTACTCATTTTTTGAGTGAAAATAGCATGTGTATGAAGAAACTACCCTTCCAAAAGATCACCCTCCTTCCATAATAACCACCCATAAGAGAAACTACAGTTATATATGGCAAATTTCTTCTCTTAATGCACTTTTTTTCATGCTTAAAATAGACCCTACGAATTTCCTAAGGAGAAAATCCTCTAAAATCAAGCCTTAAATTGTGGGATAAATGAGATTCAAAATATTATGATGAGCTAGGACAATTTTAGGAAGAAGAAACTTGAGAAATAGCAATGTAATCTCCTCTAAGCCAAGCACTCCTCAACTAAGGTCACATGAAAAGATCCTCTTGACCATGCCAAAACGCAACCAGTCCTTGAAATTTCAAAGTGCTTGGAATTGCTTGAAATCAAACATTAATGTCACTTGCCATACTGGGTACCCAAAAGTCTAGTCACCTCGCTAAACATAGCCCATCCTCAGAATCCAATGAAGCTCACACCATAGGCAAATCCTCCTGGGTCTTCAAATTTGAAATTAGATCGACAATCAGACCACTCTCCAAACACTGCTAAAACTGCAACTACTAAAAATATAAATTTCTAAAAACAACATCTTCTCAAATTTGCCTAAAAATAGAATCCCATTCTTATCTCCCCAAAGGGTGCCCAAAACCAGGGTTACCGAGAGCGTTGCCCCCCCGCTCCTAAGCTTCTGAGCGCACTCTGAGAGGGAGCGTCTAGGTAGTGCCCCTGGGAGCGCGCTCCCAAAATTCGGGAGTGTGCTTCGGGGCACTCTCGGATGCTCCTTGCCAATTTGGGAGCACCACGCTCCTTGGGATGCTTCTGGAGCTTGGGAGCCCGCTCCCTGAACAGTCCTTGGACACTCCCTAATGGTAATGTTAAATTCTTGAAGATAAAGAAAATGTAGAAAGATAAGGAAATGTCAACTTTTACATAAAATTTTAACATTACCATTAATCGTTTCAGGATGTTTGGGAGTGGTTCCAACCTCATTGGACTTCATATGGAGAAAGTAGAATTTCATATCCCATTCAAAATTCAACAGAATTAACCGTTTTCAAGATTTCAGGATTGAGGGATTGCAACGTTTTCATTGGATTCTATCACGTATAAGGGTATGTGATTGACATTCATTCAAGAGAACCAAGCCCTTTATGTACCCCAATGATGGTGGTGTTGATTGTTAAACTCCTTTGTCATGGCCTTAGCAAAAATGTACCCTTCATTCCACCAGTATCATTGATTAGGCATGTTAAGTTTTTTCTACCATATTTTAAGGATAGGATTAGGTAGTTTCATCAAAATTGGGTGGTGTCGACTGATGTCCCTAGAGGATCGAGGTAGAAGCAAAGGCTAGACAAGAGGCAAAGGATGAAGGATGATACGAATGATGTGGATCCCAATATAAGCGATGGTGGAACATTGCTTGTCATTTATGTTTGTCATTTAAATGTTCTTGCTTGTTTATTCATTATGCTTTCTTTCAAAGTTTCAATATAATCATTAATATACTATGGATAGCATTTCTAACTTCATAATAATGTAGTATTCATTTACAAGTAGCACAAATATGCATGTTTTCATATATTCTGCAATTAATTTGTCTTTATATATATATATATATATATATTGTTTTGGGCAGTGGTGCACGGAGCGGGAGTGTCGAGAGTTTCATTTTCCAAAAATCCTTGGGAGCGAAGTGTCCCGGGAACGTCTCTCTCTCTCTCTATATATGTAGTGTTGCACCGAGCGGGAGCGTCGAGAGTGTCATTTTCCAAAAATAAAGATGCTCCCGAGGATTTTTGGAAAACGACACTCCCAATGCTCCTGCTTCCTAAAATGCTCTCGCTCCGTGCATCACTGCGCAAAACTATGATTAGATCATGCAAAATATGACATTGTAAACTCACCCTGATCACACCCTTAGGGGTCTTCGACATCCCATACTTACTCTTGTGCTAAATCTGTAAGTATGAGGCACTTGCTACCACTGCATCACCTGTCCACCTACACCTTTGATGTGTCCTCTGCATGTACCTGTATAAAAACAACATGTTCGAACTCTGTCCAACCATCTATCTTTGAATAATAAAGACATGCAACCATGTGCCAAGTTTGAAAGGCACTGAACGAACTATTGATGTTGCGTTAGTGGACTGACTAACCAATCCACCTTGTAATGTACTCATGAGTTGTTGATGCCGAATTGTAACAATGAGCTCACCCCGAATGATATCAATGAATATATATTGTAGATTAACACTCAGATTTATAAGGTCAAATATGATGTTAATTGTGGCTCCATCTAGGGGACAGTATCCCCCTGTGGGATGTTGAGAATCCTAGAAGTCAATAAAGTAGCCCTGTAAGATAAATCTATGCACTAGCTTCAATGATATGCTGAAAGGAAGCTAATCATGCCCAAAACCACTGTAACCTACAACCTTTAACCTACCATGTATGAATCTCCCAATGAGATGATGAGTTGTTGTCGACCATGGGAGAAACAATCTAGTCAAGGCCCACTTAGGTCAATCCTTGCCAGACACAAGGTAGCCCATCACTAATTCCTATGGGCCTCAAGTTATGGGTACAATCCTATGACTGTGAATGAATGTCGTGATGTCGAACAATAATAGGAATCATCCAATCAAAGCCCAATGATGAAAGACTTTGCTAAATGCAAGGTAAATTGCGAATAAAGATTGCGGTCACCTAGCTTTTAGTAGAGAAAGATGTGTGGTAGTTGATGGGAGAAGATCCACTGGAAGGAAAGTGATGACCAATCTATCCAACTAGTGTGAAGCACATATAGATACAAATAAGTAACTGATGTGATGGAACTTCAAATTATAGATTCTCAACTTGACTCGACTTATTCAGACTTAGACTCAATACATGATTGAAAAGACAAGGGATCAAGGATGGAACATTGAATCCCTAATTATCATTTTTTGACATTAAATAGTTGAGTGAAAAGTACATCAGAATAAGACTCAAGATTTTCTTACAACGACTTGACTTTTTGACCCAACACAAAGCAAAGGCATGACTCAATAAATTGAAAAACCACTATCCCAAATGGAAAACTAATGACCTACAAACAACCCCCAAACTCAACTTGACCAACACCAAAGCAAATACTGGGAAATAAACCTAAAAGTTCATAGGAAAAATTGAAATTTGACCTAAGGTATGACTCAACCTACATAATAGCTCAAAATGGGAACAACTGAACTGCTATCTTAATAACTCTTTTTTTTTTGTGGCCTTGATGCCACTCATGGAAATACATCAAATCTGCAATGATCAACATATTCAAACAACGAGTACAACCAAGCAAATAGGTGATGGATCCTACATGCTTGATCAACATAATCATATCTCCAGTGAAGCCAACTATGAAGTCTACTAAGACGAAAATAAGTCATCACATACTTGATTGTCAAACAACCAAGTTCCTCTGCTCGCTGAAATCTAGAACATGATTGCTCACTAGTGAACAAGGAGAAAATAGAAAAGCTACAATTTTTTTGCATTGCTTCCTAAAATACCTCTAGTATCCTCATTTCAACCGGATCATGATATAATCTAATATCCAAGCAATGATCAGACTGAGGATCACATTGAAGAACAAAAGGGGTTGCGAGATCATTATGAAATTGTGAGGAAAAGCATCTTTTGTTTGAACCAAAAGGTGTTCTTCTAGCTGCAATAATATCTCAATAAGGTGTTCATTTCGAACCAACTCCTCTATATAAATGGAGAAAAAGGTCTGATGTTGATCACAATCCTCATGATCAATCCGCTACATCTCCTCTCCAAGTATGCCATCAGTACTAGGAAGATTCAACAACCCAAGATGGCAACTTGGTTCTTCTTCCTCTCATGCTTAGTGTCATAATAGGATCCCCAAGATGCCGCCAATGATCAAAGACACAAGGCATGTAAAGTTTCTCAGAATCCTCTTCATCCTTATCACGATCATAAAGGCTTTTCGTAAATCTCTGCATATCGTTCTTCTTGAGTTGGCAACATCATAGAAAAAAACAACAAATCCTCTTGCCGATCCAAGTCCTCAACTTTGGAGACTTCATCACATGGTTCCTCTTCTATGTATTGTTTAACTAGGTTGACAAAACCTCTTGAATCTAGGCAATGATTAAAATAAAAAATATATGTCAAAATAAACTTGGGTTGAGAAACCAATTACCAAATCAGAAAATTCTTTTGGTTGCTCGAAAATAACAACTGATATCATCTCCTCACTGCTGAAACAATCACCTTCAACCTCAACTAGAATCTCTATGTCATGATTTAGAGGTACTATTGAGGGATATCATTGTCTCAAGCACTAGAGTGTGCTCATCATCAAAGAAATCATAAAATGAAAGAGACACCTTTATTCATGGTAGGAATCTCATCAACCACTTCATCCTTAGTAGCTTCAATCAAGTTTCTCTCAACAAGGGAAGAAGAAGGGTTAGTGGAAACGACTTCACCATCCAAATCATCATCCCACAAATAATCAAAAGAATCAACATGATCATCAAAACCAACATCGTCTTCAAAAACATCATTATCTTCATTAGGCCCCTAAACATGTGTATGAACTCTTCTTGCAACTCTACACAAGATGTAATCGAAGCTGGAGATAACTCATAAATGAACCACCCCATGGTGTCATGAATCAAGGACCTCGCGAACAATTTAATCAACACATCTTCATGTCTCACATCAAAATGGTCAGCGAACCTATTAAAATTTCCGAGATGTTGATAAATTGACTCAACCTACAAACCTCCATAAGATGGAAACTAATTCCATGGATTATGATACACATACATGGCATCAAAGTTTAATGAAGGAAACCTCCAATGATCCTTGGCCCATCTTTCCTATATTGATAATGCCATCAATCCAAGAAATACAATCCCTCAATGTGCATGGTTCATATGTGTTTGGATTTGAGTACCTTGGAAAGTGGTCCCCATGTGCTTATGAGTCTCTAAGCACAAAGGGGGAGACTATTATCCTTGGTACTTTACTTTATGTTTCTAATTTCACTTTGACTTAGGAGATTTAAGTCAAAAGTGAAATATGTTACTTAAGTCATAAAGTGACAATTAATTCACAAAGTGGGTGAATTAATAGACATAAATCAACTAAGGAAAGTGGGTGAATTAATAGACATAAAGCAATTAAGGAAAGTGGGTTTCCTTAGTGAGATTTTTGGATGAGATCTCACCCATTGATTAGAGTTGGCTAGATTGGATCTAGACGATTGATCTTTTAGGGCTTGGCCAAAGGAGGCTAAAGGAGGGTATAGTGCATTTTTGAGATTCATTCTTCACTTGTGAGAAGAGGAGAGGAGGAGGAGAGCAAGGGCGCATTTCTTGAGGAGATAGGGGCACACTTGCATGAGGGTTTGCCCATTGAGTGAGGAGAGGGTGCCATAGCTTGGTGGAGGAGCTTCCATGGAGGAGGAGGCTCACACTTGAGGAGAGGCACATTCTTTGGTTGAGGGCGCACTTGGAGGAGCATTGGCGCATTCCTTGAGGAGAGGCGCACCCATTGGCATGAGAGAGTTGTGTTGGGGTGTGTGCATCACTTGAGAGGGAGCTTTAGTGAGGAGACAAAGGGCGCATGCAGTGGGGGACTATTTGCTAGAGGAGAGGGCACACTAAAGAGGAGGTGCGCACCACATCTTGGAGGAGGGCGCACTTTGAGATAGAGGGCACAAGCTTCAAGGGAAAAGGCAAGGGTCATTCAAGCATTCAAGTGGGTAGAGAATCATGGCATCTCAGTTTTAAAGACAAGCTCAAAGCAAAGGATCAGGATAAAGACAAAGGCAAGCAAGAGGAAGAAGGTTCACCAAGGCAAGGGGCGCCTTACTTCACAAGGCTTGTGGGAAAGTCTTCGAGGAACTCCAAGGCACCAGAGAGTGGTTGCTATTGTACCAGGTTCATTTGTTTATGTTTCCTGTGTTGTAGATTTTGCTTTGAGGCCTTCTATATATATCTGCTCCAAACTGGTTTTCCCCATGGGGGGGTTTTTCCAGGGTCATGTTGACCAAAAATCTATGTGTCAACTTTATGCATGCTTAGAAGTGTAGATCAACATTTTAAAGTTCAAGATCTAGAGGTAGTGTTATGTGTTTTAATGTATATTGCATGTGCTAACATTGAATAAAGAAAACACTTGCAAGGGCACCTTAAAAGAGCACTTAACCATCAAATATTGAGCAGAAGGTTGGGTTACTGTTTTCTTTCCTAAAACAACAAGAAAAGACAGCCATACAGTTGAAACTTAGAGCCACACTAAGGTCAAGGACAGACCTTAGGTGGCAGCCTCATAGGACCTTAGAAAATCTACATGGTATCAGAGCCAAAGGTGGCTTAGACTTGCTGATTTTGGAGCACTTTTGTGGGCAGTTTTGTGAGGTTTTATATCAGATCTGTTGGCTGTTTTTGGACAGCAAGTTTACAGTCCAAAACAGTGGGTAAATTTCAGATCTGAAGGTACCTCTCATTTAGTGCCAGTTGGACAACTTAGGGCAGATTTTGGACAGCTAGTTGATAGTGTTTGTGGACAGTTGTGGGTAGATTTGTTGGGCTGATTTTTGACACTTGTGGACAACCTCTTTTCACACTTGCGTGGACAGGAGTGAGGCTGTAGTGTACGACCTCTTTTCACACCTATTTGCTAGGAGTGAGGTCAGTGTTCGCTTGCCTCTTTTCACACCTGTGTTGACAGGAGTGAGGCAACATTCCTTTGCATTTGGAGCATCAAAGTGAGCGGAGTTTGACAAACATGTCAGTATCTCAGATGCGTATTAAGGACAGGCTAGTCGGGGCTAGCAATTGGTCGCCTTGGAAGGTGATGATCGTCTTTGTCTTAGAGGACCTCAAGCTATAGGATATAGTTGAGGCGCCTGTTCCGATTCTTCCTGTCACTGCTCCAGTCTTGTTGGCAGATTTCAGGAGGAGGAACAATAAGGCAAAGAAGACCATTTGTGATGCAGTCAGAGATCATATTATTCCCCACTTGACTGGGAAGACTTATGCATATGAGATGTGGGCATCTCTATGTAAGTTGTATGAGAGCTCTAATGAGAACCGGAAGTTGGTTCTTCATGATTGACTGAGGGGCATTCGCATGCTCGAGGATGAGTCGGTTATTTCATGCCTTGGTAGATACACCCAGATCAGAGACGAGCTTGTAGCCGTCGGACAGGTGGTGGATCCCAACTCTATGGTGAGGACAACTTTGAACAACTTTACCAAACCATGGGGTCTATTCGTACGTAGCATTGTTTCCAGGGAGGTTATGCCTACATGGGAGAGGATGTGGGCTGACTTCGTCCAGGAGGAGACTAGGCTAGTGGCAGAGGCTTCTGGACAACAACAACAACAGTCAGTTCCGGGTGATGAGGACCTTGCTTTTTGGACAAAGGGCAAGAAGAAGATTGATCGTGGAGGTCGACAGGGTCCCAAGCTTGGGGCCCCACCACAGGGAGGAGAGAGCAGCAACAGTGGGCAAAAGAGAGACATGAGAACAGTGAGATGCTTTGCTTGTGGAGAGATGGGTCACTATGCAGGACAGTGTCCCAAGAAGAAGAAGAAGCAGTAGGGTGGGTCGACAGCGACAACAGAGGAGATAGAGTTCGAGGAGAAGTTTGCGAGAGAGTTTGCTTTCGTGACTACTTTGTCTGCTGTTACACCATCCAACATTAGATGGGGAGACAAAGTTGATGAGGACCGACTGACTCACAATAGTGACTCAGAGGGAGATCAGACTCAGTGTCCCTGAACATCTTCAGAGTGGGTGACAAGTCCACCCAGGATAGCTACAGTTTCAGAGCAACCGAGCATACAGAGAGTTGGTGCTACAGCTTCTCAGCATCAGAGGTTGATGAGGAGGAGCAACAGGGCACCAGGGAGGCTTGAGCCTCACTTAGCTTCTGAGACGGGCAAATCAAGTTTTGGATCCACTTTAGGTGGAAGTTACTTGGCGAGAGGCCAAGTTGATGACTCTTGGTGAGACACCAAGAGGGGGAGACTTTTGGTGAGAGGCCAAGAGAGTGACTCTTGGTGAGATGCCAAGAGTAGGTGGAGATCTTTGGTGGGATGGCGAGATCTAGGTGATCTTGGATAGATGTAGAGTTAGTTCCATTTATAGATCACATAGATTGAGCAGATTTGTAACAGAGTCCACTTTCAGTGATCAGGGTATAGCCATACTCACCGAGTATATGCCAGGAGGCAACCATGTCCGCTGCAGGGATGAGATTGGTGGTGACGAGCACTTTCCTCTGTAAGAGGGAGAGTTGGGATTTGGGTACCTTGGAAAGTGGTCCCCATGTGCTTATGAGTCTCTAAGCACAAAGGGGGAGACTATTACCCTTGTACTTTACTTTATGATTCTAATTTCACTTTGACTTAGGAGATTTAAGTCAAAAGTGAAATATGTCACTTAAGTCATAAAGTGACA
>JASDQU010278049.1:0-10526 GCA_032191745.1 Picea mariana | reverse complement strand
TGGGGAGGCACATCTCTAGACTTGGACGTGACAGTTGGATTGATCACCCGACTAGTACAAGACTTGAGACATGCAATGTGCGAAGACACCATAGAGATGGTTGAATTATGGGCACAACAACAAGATCGCAAGATTTCAACACATAGGAGAAAATTTGAAGTGAAGTGGGAAGCAGTCAGTTGTAGCAGGAAGCGATAGAAAAAATGGAATCGAATAGCAGCAAGGAAACAACATCGCAGTGAGAGAGTGCAACAGATTTGGGTGACTTTCATACTTGGAGTTGGGTGAAGTGACCAGATTGACTTAGGTAGTAGATTGTATGGATTTCAGTGTAGTATAGTTTGGTTTGTGGAAACTTGGGGTTTCCACTTGGACAAAATTTGGGATTTCTAGTTGGCATGAATCTTGGGGTTTCCAGTAGACTTAGTTGCAACGAAGGCACGAGTTTGGACAGAGACTTGCAGATGACACATTTCGTGGATGTTGTCAAGGATGAAAAAGACTTGAGGTGGTGGAGGATGTAAGGTCTTTCGCTAGATGGGTGTAGAGACCTTCACCCAAGTCCTTAAGGAGACAAAACTTGGGGTTGCTCTGATACCCAAGTTGGGCAAGTGGACGCCTTTGGCATGCGAACGCGCCAAGGGGCTTGCTCAAGTATGAAGTGACCAAGAGATTGGGACGCACCAACATGAGGGGCGCATCAAGGTTGGGCATGTTGGTCCTAAGGGGCATGATAATTGACGAGTGCATGGGTTTGTTTTGGTGACCAAGTCCACGAAGGGGTGCGATGATTCGTTTGGACGATCAGGTCCATGACGGGGCATGGTGATTCATTTGGACACATGGGTTCGTGAAGGGGTGTGACACCTGCCAAAAGATGCGACAATTCACAATGGTGACCTTTGAAGTCCCTATAAGAAAACAAGGGCTCACAACCAAGGAGGAAAGATTTGGAGAACAAGCAGAGCAAGAAGAGATCTGTGGTTTTGAGGCAAACAAAGAGGGCGAGCTCCCTAAAGGAGCCAAGTCGCTCCACTTGGGAGGACTTGTGCTACCTTGAGGTGGATTCGTTGGACAGAGTTGGGCGATCTTTTATTGGGCCAATTTTGGGAAACTTTGTAAATACAGATATGTTGGAGGCATGTGTGAGGCAAAACCGAAATATGTGAAGTCTGTGAAAACAAGGAGACACCAAGTCTGCGGTTGAGAGCATGTTTGAGGTGCACCATAGGAGGTTGCAGAGGTGGTTGCGACATAGAGTTTTGGGGTGATGAATTTGTGTATGAGTGTCTTGGTGAGGTGAGGTGAGTCATTTGACTCTTGTGAAGTTGTAAACCGAGACAATAGTGCTCATTAAAAATATTTCACAATACTGAAGACTTATTTGGGTGTTAGGCACAATGCGTGTCTCCCGCACTATATCTATGTTTCTCTTGTGTGTTTCATTGTTTTTCTCTTGGATTTTCATGTCCATGGATGTATGCTTAAATATGACTAAGTGTTAATATGTTAACAAATGTCTAAGTATTCAAGAGTTGCACTATAGTACGAGTGTGACTTGCTGATAACCTAGAATGGAGTATGAGAATGCTCTAGGTGAAAAGACGTAGTCCGGACGAAGTATCCTTGGTGTTGCCAAGAAACCAAGTGAGAAACATCATGGTGTTTCACACCGTCAAGAAGTGTACAATTGTAAGACAAACTGTGGGGATGTGACACCGTGCACGTAAAAATATGAAAACTGTGTTGTTCTTATGGAATCTTTCTCCCATGATTTTGCAGGCTATATTTGTGTTTGCACTCCATATGAATTTTCATATAAGGTCTCTGGTGCCTTTGGTACTATGCTAGGTTCTTCACTTGGAAATCACTCATCCATAGTGACTGCCTTGATGTTATCTCTATAATATGAGACTATGCGCCTACGACACAGATCACAAAGACATGAAAAGAGTAAGCAGTGTAATCAATCCTTCCTTCTGCCTGTATCAACGTCCACAAAGGTAATATCCGTGGCACCCTTTACTTGAGAATCTGTTTGAAAGGTGATTGGTTGAGAAAAAGTAGCATCACAACCAATTGCAATGCAATTTCAATGACTTAAATTGGGACTTTCAACAGTTGAACTATCGCTCCATTATTACCTTGGTAAACTCCTTGAGTACCATATGAGGAGCAGAGAGGTGAGCCCGACATAGACTATTGGTAATTAGCCAATGTAGCAGTTAATTTGTAACCCTTCTAATTATGAGTGGGTGAGAGAAGAGACTTCGAATGAAGAGAGCAATAACCATTCAGGATTCAGTGGAAGAAGGAAAAATGAAGATGACGAGGGAGTGGTTACCTCCAAACCACAAATTGTGGCTGATTCTCCCTAGACCTCGCAAGGGGCATTGAAACCTGAGGTATTGCAAGATGATCCATAAGGTTCTCTCTTGCAATATTTGGCACCCAAGCACTTGGAGCTATGTCACATATATTATCTTACTGAGTCGAGCCCTATAATGCGAGTGCCTCTACCCCACTCACTGCAGAACTAGAGCCCTGTGAGTAGCTTCTAGAGAATTGGAGCCTTGTTAACTGACTCATTCTTCCCATTTCCATCCACTTTCAAGAGCCCAACATATTTATGTCCATGTCAGAATGCCTTTAGCAAATACTTTAGGGTAGAATGAGTTGTGCTTAAATGCTCTCCTTTGAGTCCCTTATCCTGGCTTAGCTTATCCTACCTATGCCACGAGTACTGAAGCTAAATATCGATTTGATCTACTCATTTTGGGTGGAGTAATTCAGTTGCATCATTGCATGGCTTAGTACTATAACTTTGCAAGGTGTCATTTCAGGGCATAGTTAGTTTCCCACTGTGCATAACACACATAACAATGAATTTCAAATTCTACACGGTTTTTGTTGTCCTCCCCTACCAAATATGTAGCTCCAGTTTGGAATCCAAGTTTTCATATATGGAATGCATAGCGAAAAATTGTTCTACAAGGCTTCTGTTGATAATATACATGAGAAATTCACGTCTAGGAACCAAAAAGGTTTTCCATGCGTTGAAGGGTTGGACAAAATTGGTTTGCCACGTGCTAAGTTGTTGCAGATTGTTTCCATGTATTATAGGCTTCTGTTGACAATATACATAAGAAATTCACATCTGGGATCCAAAAAGGTTTTCCA
Source organism: Picea mariana (assembly GCA_032191745.1). NCBI lineage: Eukaryota > Viridiplantae > Streptophyta > Pinopsida > Pinales > Pinaceae > Picea > Picea mariana. The sequence continues at coordinate 7,346 of JASDQU010278049.1, read as the reverse complement.
TGCGTTGAAGGGTTAGACAAAATTGGTTTGCCACGTGCTAAGTTGTTGCAGATTGTTTCCATGTATTATAGGCTTCTATTGACAATATACATAAGAAATTCACATCTGGGATAAAAAAAGGTTTTCCCTGCGTTGAATGGTTGGACAAAATTGGTTTGCCACGTGCTAAGTTGTTGCACATTGTTTTCATGTATTGTATTCTATGCCTCTGTTTTATTAGTTTCATGATATTTCACAATTGCAAATAAAAAAGATCTATTTGGGGCTTGAGGCTGATTATTGGATCGAGCTGGAGTGTTTGGTTGGATTTTGTTGCTTTGAAGGAATTGAAGGAATTTGTGAATGGGTCTTTTGGGTAAGTGTGGATTTGGAATATTATAGTAGTTCATTTCATTGAGATTGTATTGAGAGTAGTGAGGTTCTTTATATAGTTCAATATGGAGTGATAAAATGAGAAGAAGAGAATACAGAGAAAGAGCAGAGCAAAAATAGTATTCAGTATATTGAGTATATGAGAAAAAGAGTACTTGAGAAAAGGGAAAAGAGTTGAGCTAAATAGGCTCAAGCAAATCAAGAAACGAAAGTACCACTATCCAGAACAGCTGGCAGTGTACATTCAGACTGTTGAGGTTATATTATATTTAACACTCCCTCTTAAACTCAACAGTTACAATCATCATCACTGATAATGCCCAAGTGTTGTCTCTGAAAATCAAAAACGGATTTTCCCAGTGGCTTTGTGAAGATATCTGCGAGTTGATCTCAAGAGCCATAGAATTGAAGTGCTATCTCACCATTATTGACTAGTTCACGGATGAAGTGAAAGCGAGTGTCAATATGCTTGCTTTTCTTGCGAAACACATGATTTTTGGATAGAGCAATTACTGAGGTGTTGTCACAGAAGATAGGGGTTGGCTCCTTTTATGTATGTGACATATCATTCAATATTCTTCTCAGCCACACAGCTTGATAGTAAGCTGAGGTAGCAACGACATACTCTGCCTCTGCAGAAGATATTGATACAATTGGTTGCTTCTTTGATGCCCATGAAATCAGGTCCATGCCCAAGTGAAAAGCATGTCCTGAGGTGCTTTTCCTGTCATCTAGGCTTCGCACAAAATCACTGTCTGTGTAACTAGAGAGATTATTATCATTAGACTGAGTGTACCATAAGCCAAAATTGAGAGTGCCTGCAACATATCTCAGAATCCGTTTCGCCATTTTCCAGTGAGAATCTTTGGGGGATTCCATAAACCTGGAAACAAGGCTGGCTGCATACACAATATCATGCCTAGTTGTTGTAAGATACAACAAACTGCCTACTAAACTTTTGTACATGGTAGGGTCCATTGTAGGGCCTTCATCTTTCTTGCTCAATTTTGTGCCTAGGGGTATATGAGTTTCTGTTGGATTGCATTCTTCCATGCATAATCTTTTGATGATGTCTGTTGCATACTTTTGCTGATAGACAAAAATGCATTTGGTTGATTGATCAACCTCAATTCCCAAAAATTATTTCATTATGCCAAGATCTGTCATCTCAAACTCAGATTGCATGGCATGTTTAAAACTGGTTAACTCAAGATTTCCAGTATATATCATGTCATCAACATATAAACATACAATTAGAATTTTACCGTGTTGATCTGTTTTGGTGTAAAGAGTTGGCTCATTTTGGCTTCTGCTGAAACCACTTTTGATCATGCAAGTGTCAATTTTGCTATACCAATCTCTTGGAGCTTATTTTAAGCCATACAAGGCTTTCTTCAACCGATATACTTTGGTTGGCTTATTTTGGATTTCAAATCCAGGTGGTTGATCAACATAAACTTCTTCTTCTAAGAAACCATTCAGGAAAGATGACTTGACATCCATTTGGTATACTTTCCATTTGTGTTGAGCTGATATGGCTAAGAGAATCCTTACCATGTCTAATTGTAATATCCCCAAGGATGAGCCCTGTTGTAATCATGTTTATGAATTGTAAATCATGTTTTATAGGCTGGTGAGCCAAGTTAATATAAGCTTGTAAGGCTTATGAGTTTATTAGGCCGGAGAGCCTAAGTGTTAAGGTCGGGAGCCTGTTTTTGTATATGTAATTATGCAAAACATTAATAAAAATATAAACACCGCTACGTGCAAACTAACCACGATGAATGAGTGACGGGGGACTAAGATTCCACAGAGTGGGTAAGGGATTGGGGGGGCTGGAAGGTTGGAAAGAGAGGCTAAGTGTTGAGCCTAGGGGCTTAAGTCCTTGGGAATAATATTTTAATATTATTTCAAAAGCCATGTGAAATATATGTTTTGTCCTAAGTTCCTGGAGAGGAACGCATGCTGATGGAGTGCATGTAGCTTCATGGGTGACATGTGTCGACCCAGGCACATACAGTTAAAAACTACAGAAGTCAGTCGTGGAGGGGGTCGCTCCTCATTCCATCATCCTTTGCGTTTGATTTCGAATACCCTCATGCAACTCTGAGAACCAGAAAATCGAGACGTCTTCCTGAAGACCAAAACATCATCCGTCTGATTCTGTTATTGGTCTGCGTCTATCCTTGACATACCTATGCACCGTTGAGAGAACTGGTCAGGAGGGGAAAGTTGACTTGTGAGTTCAAGAACCCACTCTATCCACCATTGCAGAGCTGAATCCGTACTCGATCTGTCTGTAGGTTGTTGCTTTCTGTTTTCCTGAGTGGGGTTGTGTTTTGGTTATCCTCACCGTGCGAGAATTGAGTCGGAAGGGGCTGAAGAACCGGGTTGTAAGGACCTTAGTTGAAGAGGCAGTCTATTAGGCCTGTGAGAAGCTATTTCCAGGTGAAGGAGTTTGCTGGGAAGTGGTATTCTTCCAGAGAGAGTCCAGCACCAGCTACGGATCTCTAAGACTTCCTAATTCAGCCTGTTGCCGAGACCCAGAGAGGGAGGTGAAGCAATGATGGACTGATCTTGTGAAGGTGTATACTCCCGGGTGGAACAAGCATGTGGGGAATGAGAGTCCGTGAGTAGTGGGTGTAAGAAGGCATCCTGGGAAGAATCCTTCTGGTTATTCTGTGCATTTTTCCCTGTAACCTGAGCCTAGACTAGGATTCCTTGCCTTGGGTGGAGCTTAGTCCCAGCTCGATGGTGACCCTCTGCTGAGCGTGATGAGCAACGTGGTATAAGGTTGGGAGGTTCGTCGAAGGCTTGCACGTGGTTGGTGGAATTACACCAGTAATAAAAGATAAGTGTTAATTTTGTACTTAATTTATAAGTATATGCATGTCTGTGATTCTTGCAATATTATCATGTATTCCGCTGTAATCATGAATTACTGTTAATCCCATTAAACCTGCATGTTAGTCATAATTCTATGATTACTCTGTTTGGTTTAGTTAAATGTGTGTAATATGACTTAATTCATGTTATATATATAAGTATGAGAATGTTGTTTTCTCACAGTAGCGTTTTCCCGGTCATGGGGTTGACAGTCGAGGATGTTACAGTATGGTATCAGAGCATGGTTTACAACACTAAAACTGAATGGGTTGGATAAGTGGTCATTGGACCCGAAGTTCAGGTGGGAATCCTGTTTGGAAGAACTGATTTTTGGACCTTTGAATGTTCCTGAGTTCCAAGGAGTCACTTGGTTGTGTTACAAAGCTCAGGAGGTGTAGCGGTATTTAGAACCCGTAGCCAGTGTGGTATATGGCCATAGGGAGAGAGAGAGCTCAATGCATGAAGTGTTGGAGCCATTGGATCCGATCGGGAGGAAAGGAGATCCCTTATGACCATTAGATCTAGAGAAGGTGCCGAAAGGATATCCAAGAAGCCTTTCGGAGTTCGACTGTCGGGAAAAAGCGGGGAGCACTGAGACACAGAAACATGAAAACCCGAGAATATCTACGCCGTAGATCTGGGAGGAGGGCTCGACTGTTAGATATTGTGGAGTCACGCTCGAGTTAGTCGCGAGAACCTTTCAGATTTCGCAAATTCGGGAGATGGGAAGTGAGGAGAGGTGAACACCTCCGAAACCCAAAACCCTGAAATCCCGAAACGATCTCCACTGTAGATCATAGGAGAGGAGCTTGACCATTGGATCAAGTAGATGAATAGACCATAATTTCGGAATTTTAAAAAACAGAAGTTCGAAATGTATGGATGCATGAACTCCCGATGCCTGAAACTCCGAAACGAAAAGTGAAAGTGGTGGGACCCTATGACGTCGCCGGAAGTGATGTGGACCTTCTTAAGGACACCATGTGTCACTGCCTTGGTTGGTGACAGTTGTGCTATGGGCCCAGAGGGAGAGAGGTCGAAAGTTCGGGAGTCGGGAGTTGGAGAGGGAAGTGAGTGCGAGAACCTCTGGGATCAAAACCCCAAAACCCGAAACCCCGAAGCCCCGAAATATCAAAACCCGAAGTTTCATTTGGAGAGCCTTGTAGCACCTAGAAGTTTAGTGTTTGATCAAGACCCGTGGACGCATGGGTTGGGGACTAAGAAAACGGTGGCTATCGCCTTGAAATTGCAGAGCCAAACAGAGCTCAGAAAATTCGTGGAATCGAAACGTTTTCTTATTCGCGTTGGTTTATGAATGTTGTAGTTTTATTAAGGGTTTTTAAGGCCTGACAAACTTCGGTTGACTGCACGTTGTGTGTGCAGAGTTCAACGAGTGTCAGGACAGCCATGAATCGACGCCGAGTATATAAATGGAAGAGGTGTGGATTGCCTCCAATTCAGAGAACGAAAGAGAAGGAAGGGATGTCAACTTTGGAGTTGAAGGATCAAGCTCCAATGGGCACGAAAGAGAATTGGATAAGGAAGGGCATATGATGAAAATCATTGAAAGATTGCAGAAAGATGCCCAGGCTCACCGAGCTAATAGCCGAAAGCTCATGAGGGTCAGGGATCAACAGGGTGAATTCAACTTAAAGATGTTGAAGAGCCTGGAAAGAATAGAAAGGAAATTGGAAAAGGAGAGTGACACAAGAAAAACAGGGAGTCGCAGGACCCCTGAGAGAAAAAGAAGATCGAGGAGTGGTAGCAGACATCATCGTCGCTCCCCAAAGCATTCTAGTAAGGAAGCACACAGTAGTTCAAGCCCATCCCCTACCAGAAAACATTGAAGATCTGGAGTGGATGAATTGAAAGGGGAGATGAACAAGATTAAGCCTCCTATGTTTGATGAAGAACATAAGAAGGAGGAAGATGCCAAAACATGGTTGCTTGGCATGAGGAAATATTTCCAACTGTAGAATTATCCCTCTCATGCAGAAGGAAGAATTGCGATGTATCAACTAAAAGGAAAAGAATCCATGTGGTGGGATCAACTTGTGCAGGTGAAACACATTAGAGAGAAAGATATCACTTGGAAGGAATTCAAGAGGTATTTCGAGAGGAAATACCTGACTAAAAGATACTATGATAGAAATATGAAGGAGTTCTTCGAACTCAAGCTGGGCAGCATGACCATTGATGAATACGAACAATGGTTTTTGGAATTATTGAAGTATGTTCCATTCATCAAAGGTGAGGCTATCAAGATTCAGAGGTATCTAAGTGGACTGCCACCTCCCATTGGTGACAAGATTCAGTATGATGATCCTAAGACTATGGAAGAAACAATAAGAAGAGCGAAATGCTTATATGAACAACAAAGAGAAAAGCCTACCTTTCGGAAGGCTTGGGCTGACTAGAAGAAGTTTAAGAAATAATAGGGGCAGAAGGGAAACAAACCCCCCTTTTTCAGAAATAGTCCTCAAGGACAGCCATTGTTTAGAGAGACGAGAATGGATAAAGTGGGGGAACAAAGGTCAAGACAGATGCCGATTCAGTGTTGGGGCTGTAAAGAGAACCACAAGTACAGAGATTGTCCCCATAAAAATGGCAAAGCAAGAGCTGTCCATAATGTTCAACAAGATGAAACAGTGGAGGACATGGGCAGTAGAATGCCAAGGATCTATGCGGCCCTGGACAACAAGCAAGCTGAATTTCAGTCACACATGATTGAAGTGGAAGGTATGATTAACAACCAACCGTTTATTATTTTAATTGATTGAGGGGCTAGCCATAGTTATGTAGATCCTAGGGTGGTGGAAAGTTTGCATTTATCAAGAAGGAAACATGAAAAGTCTTGGTTAGTGCAGTTGGCTATAGGAACTAAGAGGAAAGTCACTGAATTGGTTAAGTCCTGTCCCGTGGACATGAAGGGATTGAGCACGAAGGATGAATTGAATATTCTACCTTTAGGCTCTTATGACTGTTTAATCGGGATGGACTAGTTGGACCAACACCATGCCCTCCTAGACTGCCGTAACAAGGAATTTACTTGCCTGGATGAGGAGGGGAATCAGAAAACAGTCCAAGGAATTCCCAGAGTTGTGGTTGTTAGAGAAATCTCAACAATGCAGCTGAAAAAGTGCTACATGAAAGGTTGTCAATTGTTTGCAGCTTGTGTGGAGGAAGCATCTAGAGATGAAGTCTCAAAGATGGGAGACCATGCGGTACTAACAGAGTTTGAAGACGTATTTCAGGAGGTACCCGGACTACCTCCGAAGAGAGATATCGATTTCTCTATAAATTTGAGGCCTGGAGCAGCTCCAGTATCGAAAGCTCCTTATAGAATGAGTACGCCAGAGTTGAAAAAGTTGCAATTGCAGCTTGAAGAGATTCTAAAGAAGGGTTACATTCACCCAAGAATGTCACCTTGGGGTGCCCCGGTCCTGTTCGTGAAGAAGAAGGATGGGACATTGAGGCCGTGCATTGATTTCAGACAATTGAACAAAGTAACTGTCAATAACAAGTATCCTCTGCCGATGATCGACGATCTTTTCAATTAGTTGAAAGGTGCGAAAATCTTTTCGAAGATAGATCTCATATCAGGATATCACCAGGTAAGAATAAAGGATGAAGACATCAACAAGACTGCCTTTAGAACAAGGTATGGTCATTATGAGTTCACAGTGGTACCGTTTGGGTTGTCGAACGCACCTGCTGTTTTTATGTGCTTGATGAATGGTGTATTCAGGGACTATCTAGACAAGTTTGTCATAGTCTTCCTGGATGACATTCTGGTGTATTCCAAATCAGAGGAAGAGCATGAACAACACCTGAGGATGGTGCTGCAACTGTTGAGAGAACACCAGCTATATGCCAAGTTGAGCAAATGCTCGTTTTATCAAAGGCAGATCCATTACTTGGGGCACATTATTTCAGAAGAAGGGATCGCCGTGGATCCCGAGAAGGTTGAGTCCATCAGAGAATGGTCAACGCCAAGGAATGTGGCAGAATTTAGATCCTTTATGGGTCTAGCAGGCTATTACAAAAGGTTTATCGCAGGGCTCTCAAAGATATCTCACCCTATCACT
>JASDQU010278048.1:647-14882 GCA_032191745.1 Picea mariana | reverse complement strand
AGAACTTGAACAACCCGCATTGAGTTAATGCAGCAACAACATCAGGGTCATCTAAGACTGCAGAGTAAAATTCCTAATGCTCTCTCTCCCACCAGTGAACATACATCCTGCATTTGACAAAGTTCAGGAGGGTTTAGATCTTGCTTTTTAAAAAAAATTTCCTATATATGTTAGAGGGTATATGCAGGCCACAATGTGGATAGTCGTGTATGCCCGCGTGAAGTATTTTCTCTGCACACGGGCATATGCTGGTTGTCCTAGGACAACCCATGTATATGTAGGAATGACCTTTGTAAGGGTTAGCGCCCACCCAAAAAACAAAAATAAATGCATAAATAAAGAATTGAAATGCAAGAAGGGGGGGTATGTACTTACTTGGTCCAATCAGAAGCTCATTCTGTCCACTGTAGCTCCCATAATCAATTCTTTTGGCAAAGGGGTGTTTTTGGCTCCACAGTTAATTTCTCAATTCACAATGGTGATAATGAGCTGCCAGCTTCTATTTATAGACTTTTTGGCCCCTTTTTGTCATTTTTTTGACCCTTTTGTAATTTTTTCTAAATTGCAAATCATTTAGCATGGTTCAGGAGTTTCTTATGGATTGTTACGGTAGGTGTTACTTTGGGTATTGGGACAATTTTTGGAGATTTGGGTCATTTTTAAGGTCTTGTCGTAAAAGTTATTTTTCCAACTTGTTGCAATTAAGATAGGATTCCACTTCCACTTTCTGCATCTTATTGTCTTTTTCGCTTTGCCATAGGATCGATCCCATCGAATTGTGACACAGAACCATCATTGATGCTTTAGAAGTGTCGTAATTTAGTGGTAGATCCTACCCCTTGATGGATTTCCTAGGTAGATCCTGGTTGCATTTTGGTGTCCATGTTGTCATTAATGACTATAGGCTCGGGAGTCCTTGTTAGTTTTGTCCTGATTACGAGTTATAGGCCTCATTTGCATGATTTATCATCACTTTTGACCTTACCCTCAAGAATCCCAAACAATAATGTGTCTTCTTTTAAGCCCTTTTCAGACCCTCTAAACATGAAAAGATTGTCGAGCGATCTTGTTGCCCTTCAAGCTCGCTAAACTGAAATTTGAAGGCGCGTCTATCTGACGGTAGTTTACCCCTTTTTAGGTCTGGATGGTCAACTGTACGAACAAAGGTATACTCTAGGAGGCTTGGTTCCCTAGAAGAGTATCCTCAGGTATAATTTTAATCCTTTTTCAGGCCTGCGGGGACTAAATTTATGAAAAAGGTACCCCCACGGAGTTCATAGTTACGCTCTTTTCAGACTCCCTAAAATTGAAAATATTATCGAGTGACCTTGTTCCTTCACACTCATTAAATTGGTCCAGAAGAACATCCCCTACAGAGTCCATAGTTAAGCTCTTTTCAGACTTCTTAAAAGTGAAAAGATTGTCGAGTGATCTTGTCTTTGTCACACTCGTTAAAATGATTTTGAATAGACGTCTTTTCGGTGCTAGTTTACCCCTTTTTCGAGCCGACTAGACTACCTTCGAAAAAGGTACCCCAATGGAGTGTTCTTTTATGTTTTTTCAGATTCTCTAAAAATGAAAAACTGCCAAGCTTACCTTCTTTGGGCTCATTAAAATTACATTGAAGGACGTTATCATTGTGGCTTGTTAACCGCACTTTCATTCCTGCGTCTTTGGCCTAATGTTGGCTCCATGTTTCTCTCAACTGAACCATCTGAAGCATGCCTTATAACGCAAGCCTTGTAGCACTTTGCCTTTGAATCTTGATAGCTTGACCCCTAGAGGGATTTTTCTGAGTATGTCTTCTTGCTATGAACATCAATATGGTCCTTGCACCTAGAACTAGTATGTTTGCGACACTCATTCCTCCTTTGTAACGTAGCATTCTTTATTCTTTTTCAAGCTTTCCAAAATTATTTGAAAAAGACAAAAAAATCAAATATACCCCAAAAAGAAGAAGGGGAAAGTATTTTCTTTTTATTGGCAGCACAATGAGTCACCCTTGGACAAAGCACATCCTTCCTTTTGTTCGTCAAGCTTTGGGATTTAATATGACCTTAGGAAGCTGTTCTCACTACATAGAGCTGTGTCCTCCTCCATTTGGTTATTCTTCCAAACATTTGGAGAGTTTGCATTGCCTCCTGCATCGTAAACTTATGTCAATGCCATGCTGCCCGAGTCTCATCATTTGTCGTGATATTGTCCAAGGGAAGTTTTTACCAAGTCTGAGTTGGCCCTTCTGCAGTTTGTCTCTTGTCCTCATGCCCAGCCATCCCAAAAGCCCAATCAAGTCTTTGTTCGAAATCAATGAAGCCCTCAATATGATCATCAAGATCCTCTATTCCATTCCTTGACGAGCTATCAAAGACCTCTGGGTAGTGAAGTCGTACACTCATATTACACTCCTACCTGAGTTGTGAAGCTTTTGAAGTTGTTACTTGAGCTCTGGAGACCTCATCTCTATCCATCAGGCCCTATCAACTTCTAGAATATGGTATTATGCATGTATATATTTTTGATTTTGAGATGTAGATCCGCTATGTATTGCTCACAACTACACTTTATATAGTTATATGACATGGGTTTGCAATGTATTTAGTTGGCAACCATGATTTTATTTCATCCTAAGCATGGGTATGCCCGCCTCGGTGAGACAATTGTTATTTTGCAGATGGCACCTCCCGAACTCTGGTCCTTGGGCTCACTTGTTTCATATGATTGGTGAAGATTGATAATGTATTTTGTCCATCAGATGCTCTTCTGACCTCACACATTAGGGGGCATCTATTATAACTCTAATTTACACTAGATATGCTTACCTGGCATCAAGCCATCTCATGTTACATCTTTTTCTAAACCACTACTGAAACAACTTCTTAAAAACACCCTTTGTGAAGGCATACATGCCCTGCTCCACTACTACACACGTGTATACACTGGCTAATCCACTACAACCTACATATACCTACAAATACCTAGACCTTTCTAGCCTATAAAGAAAGGGGTAGGGGTCCCATCCAAAGGAAGAAAAATAAGAGTACAAAAACTCTACTCGATTTTACATTCCTTGTGCCTCAACCTTTTGTAACTATTGTATGAACATAAGCGTATAAGAAAGTAGTTGGGGCACAGTTGAAGAGGAGCCTAGGACCAAATTTGAGGAGCAGTGGCCGATCTCACTCTTGTAAGGTATTCTTGTGAGATTAATAAAATAAGTACTTTTCTCATCCCACCATATGAGATTGTTAATGTTTTATATTGATTATATTTTTATAGAATCTCTAACCCATTAGTTCTTAGATCAAATACATGTTTGGGATTTTTTTTTGTTTGTTTGTTTGTGAACACAAGTCAACATTGGGAGGACATTTGTGGTCAAAGAACGATTGAATGTTAAAGGATCTACATCAAACACGGAAACTAAGGTATAGTAACTTGATCTCTTAACTTTGTATTTACATATGAATAGTGGCGTTATGATGGGGATGATGGTAAGAAGTAGGATACTTTAGGTCATTTATGCATGCATGATAAAACCCTTAATGCTAGTCTGTATGGGGATTTCCCACCCACAACACAAACCCTTGGGAATGATGTTTCTCTTTAGTTGAACTATGTCTATGCCTGCAATATGATTGTCGAAGTACCCATCCTTTGTGAAGCAAGCTTCATTTACCTCTTCATCATAGTATTCTTCATCAATGTTCATATTCTCAAATTCATTCTCCATCTTGAGGAATCTTTCTATTTGTTTGTCATCTTAAAAATTATGCCAGTACTTAATATTATCTGGTAATGTTGGCCTGTATTTGACCTCAACCTCATATTTTCTGTTAGGGAAGATTGGAACTTTGAAAACCACTACAGAAGTAGACAAGGCATCATCAAACTAATTCTTTCCTCTTGGAATTACTGAAAGATTATACTCTGGAAATTTTTCAAGGAGATCTAGCACTAGGTTCCTATATTCCCTCAGTCTGGGATGCTTTGATTGGTATATGCCTTTGATATGATTGATAATTATCTCTGAGTCTCCATGTACAACTATTCTTTTGGCACCCAATTCTTTCAAAACCTTCAACCCCAATATTAATGCTTCATATTCGGCCATGTTATTCGTGCACTCAAAAACAAGTTTGTAAGAACACAATTTTGAATTTCCTTTGGGGTGATTGATCCATACACCATCCCCTGCTCCCTCTCTCCAAGAAGCTCCATCAAAACTCATATTCCATATTTGATATTTTGTGTTATCCCGCTACTCTAAAAACTTCTCAATCTGTTGATTAGATCTCTCTTTGTTAGCCATATCAATTTCTGGCTCTTTCTCTTCAAAACACAGGTTATTGAAGAAAATGGAAGACCCCAACTCAGTTTCCATAGAGTAGATGGGATGATTACTCAGTTGTGACTTGTTACTGACCATGTATTTGAGCAAAACCTATCTGTACAACCTTTTGTCTTGACCAAAGAAAGGGATGGTGGCGTATGACATGTCCATCTGGAGAGTTCCCTTTAATTTTGTAGCCCATGACCTAGATAACAGCATGCCAAACTTGGGAGGAATATCAACAACCACTACATCCATAATTAGGTTCTTTGTTGGGATTTATGCTAAAGATACCACTAGATATTTGATAAGACCCAAAGACTTCACCTTCCTGGAATCAAAAGAGAATAGGTCTTTGTAAGGCCTTGTGATGTCGAGGCCTAGTTGGTCCATGACCACCTTGGGCATCAGGTTATGAGATGATCCTGAATCCAGCATGGCATTGTGCAGAGTCATATCATGGATTTTCAGACTGACATAAAAAGGGGGAACTTCTTCAACATCACTATTTTCCTCTATGTGTGGGCCAAACAAGATGGTTGGGTGATCATCTTGTATGTTCAGGGTATCAGAAGTTTGTTCCATCTTAAGCATCTTGATGATTTGATTTCTGTATTTGTTGTTCTTGATCAATTCATTGAATGGTACAAAAATTTTAATCTTGGCCATCTCACTTTCAAAATTAAAAGAGGATGAGGTTTTCTCTACCTCTTTGGTGACTGTTTCTTTCCTTGCTTCTAGTATTTCCTTCTGGGGCTCTTCTTTCTACTTTTTTTTGTCCACAACATCCTTTGCATCAGAATCCTTTACAGTAGAATCCTTTTTGGGCTGACTTGAAGAGGGTATGTTACTCTAAGCTTCTTTGGTGGGGTTTCCTTTTGGAGGATTTCCCTTTGGGGGTTTTGAAGGTGCTTTCTGATTTCGAAGATTGTATTGTCTTTGGAATTGCATGATGGCATTTTGCAATCCTGTTTGGTAATATTCCCTTTCTACTGATAACCTTTCCTCCTCATCTTGCATGAAGATATCATTTGCATCCACGAACTGGTCATGTTCTTCTTTAGTTAGAAACAACTCTATTTCTTTATCGTCACAACAGTTCATGTTGTCTTCAAAATATCCATCATAATTCTCGTTCACATAGTTATTTTGAAAAGGAGGCCTTATTTGCCAGTCCCCCTGATTTTCTTGATTTCTTTGCCTAATTTGTGGGATTGCTGGTCTTCTCTGATTTCTGTGTGGGCCATCAGCCTGTTCTCTCGTGTTAGGCTTATTATCTAAGGCCATTATTTCCATCATTTTCTCCATGGTTTTCATCATCATTTCAAACCTTTATTCTAATGTTTGTGAGGTTGAAGGTTGTGCCTTATCTCAAGATTTTTTCATGTCCCTATCAGAGTCATCTTTGATCTTTCTTGAGGCCATTAGATTCATTTCAACCTCTATGGCATCAATCATCATATCTTCTAATGAATTAGATCTTCGTTCTCTCAATAAAAAATCAAAATCACTTTCAAAGGAATCAACATATCTAAGTTGAGAAGCTTTCGGGGGGGGTGGTTTACCTTAGTAGGGATCAAATTATAGACCTTTACAAATCTGGCCGAAAACTCCTGCATTGTTTCATGAGGTGATCTCCTCATGTTGTTTTACTGAGTTAACAACTGAAGGGATTTTTCTTGTCACCCCATTTTGTAAGAAAGTTGGTTTCGAAGGCCTCAAAATTTATGATACTAGCTGCTGGAAGAGCTCTGAACCACTTCCTCACTTCTCCTGCAAGGCTTTGTGCAAACAATCTCATTTTTGCAACTTCAAAATCTACTTCTTCCAAGTCTATAAAGTCATTGAACCAATATAGATGTTTCTGAGCTCACACACTACCTTCAGCATCATACAGTTTAATCCTTAAATTATACTCTTGAGGTAAATCATATAGCTGAGCAGGCAGTATGAGAGGAGGAAATCTAGCTTCCATAGCTGCGGTGAGGGGTTGAAGTGGTTGTTGGTTCTGAGTGTGAATCACTATAGGCTTCGCAGATGCAGCTAAAATCAAATCTTAGAATCTCTTTTCGTCAAAGGTGACCTCGCTCAAACAATATTCAGATTTAGTTCTGAACAGAGTTTGTTCAAATTTTACATCAAGCTCAAGGTATTCAATGCTCGTCACTCCATCCTTGGGTAAGGACATATATCGGTCTAAAGGCAACATTGGGGTTAGTTTGTTTTATTTTCTTTTATGTATAATATTTTCAGGATCAGACATAGGGACTGCAACGTTTGGGTCTGGGTTTCTCCTGGTGTGAATTCTCTTGGGAGCCAAGATTTCTAGCTCACACTGCTTGGTGCAACTGGTCTCTTGGTAACGGAGTTTCCAGGGTAAAAATAATCTCATCCAATAAGGTATTTGATCCACTATCACCCTCATGGATCAAAACTAAATCTTTAAGTCATTTTTCTCCCAGGGAAGATTTCTCTTTCGTTCCCTGACAACGATGCCAGAATGTTAGCACTCTGTAAAAATTTTCTGGTTGATAGACAAACAACAGAGGTAATTGTTTCAACCAAATTTAGAGCTGGGCACTAGCTTACTCAGCTCAGAGATGACTCTCTCGTGTCACTTGATATTTCTTTGGCAATGAGTGGCTAGATTTAGTTTGTTTTGGTTTTTTTTTATAAAGTTGTCGGCGAGGAAGGGGAGGGACACTTAGGGATATGGAGTTGAAATTCTGAAAGTGAATGAAAACAATGACTGGCCAGTAGAACTCTGCAGAGGATAAAGGCTAAATGAGGCAATGGATATAAGTTGTAAAATCGTATTTAAGTAGAGTGTAAGAGGAAGGAGAAAACAAATAACTGCATCAGAGCATTACTGAAATGAATTCTGAATTAGTTAAGAAGAAATACACACAGTTTAAATTTCTTAAGCCAAGAGCATCACAAGATGAATTCTAAGATTTTAACTATCCAATTTAAACATAAGAAAGTGCAAATGGAATTAAAGAACACATGAAATACATACAATGAGAGGAGACAAAACTCATATCACCACCATTAGAATCTTTTCATAGAGACTTCAAAATATTTTGCATATGTATTCAATTCCGCTCCATAAAATTTACAATTGAGTTCAGAAACAACTAAAAGGTGCCCTTGCACTTCTGCCAACATTAATTCATTCAAAACTTCTAGTATTTATACAATTAGAGTTTCTTTCAACTAGAAACTGATTACAATAGATGAACTGAAACGTTTCAGCTTCTAAAATTGACTATAATAATCACATTCAACAGTTTCGGTATGGGAACCGATTACAATGATTGATCAAACAAAAATGTTTCATGTATTCACAACCGATTTATCTGAATCTTCGGCTTCTGTCTTCACCATTTGTCCTGCCTGGTCCTCTATTGAACACACTATCTTGGCAACACTTGGAGGCTATTTGCTGGTTTCTGGAAAATTACATTTTTTCTTGCCTAGCCGCACTATCTCTTTCCACTTCAAGTCAAAAGGGATATCGTAATCCATCATTTCCTTTATCAATATCTCTAGGTCAATGCAAGTGGCATAAGTCATGGTTGTTAGCCTGATCTTCATTGTCTTGAACTGATTTAAGATCTCAAAATCCATGGTCAAATATTCCACCAGATTTGTCCCTTTCAAGTTTTTCTCCAGGCTTTCAATCTTGGAGTGATCCATTCTACATTGGGTGAGGTGAGAGTTGTACTCCTCTTGATCATACAATTTTCCTTTGTCATCCCAAAATGATGGGAGGCCTTTGACGAACAACTCTTCAAACATATATTTGAATTCTTGTATGCTCTGCTCCATCTACATGGCCTTGGTTTGGACTAATTTAAGCAAGTTATGCTTGGCAATAACTCTTCTGGCCCAAATGATCAATGTGGTCCTATCTTTGACCCCAATTGTATGAAGTTCGCCAGTGGGAATGGAATTCAACAGATTTATAACATTCTAGGCCCACTCTGAGGGTTTCTTTGCAAGCGTTTCACTCACAACGGTGCATATGCTTTTGGCTGTGATGGCCATACTATCTTTGTCATCGATGAAATTTAAGTATACCCTAAACTTAGCAACTTTGGCAACATTAGAGTCCTAGATGACGTGTTTGGTCCCCTGCAATAGTCCTTTGCCTTTCAACCTTGTCTTCAACTTGTCTAATATTTCCTGTAAAGCTTGATTCTCTTTCTAGAACTGGGCCATCTTCTCATCCTTTATTCTTATTTCTTAATGCAATTTTCCTATGTCTCCCTTAAGGTTCTTGATTTATTCTGCTTTGGGACATTACCTGAACCAATCCATCAGTGCTTTGATCAGTTTCTATAGTAGAGGGTGCAAAAATAACCATGTCTGTTGCTTGTGTCTATCCTTTTGACCGATTCATCTTTTCCTTCTCCAGTTGCAACACTTTGGCCTTGTAATTCAATGCTTCTTGTCGAAATGTCTCTTTCTCTTGTTCTAGAGCAACCAAATCTGATGTTTGTGGATGCTCCATGGCATACATATTTTTCCTTTTCTTCATGCTTTGAATCATCTTGTCTTTCTCTTCTAAGGATGATTTTACCCCCTGAGGGCCTTCAGATTCTAATCTCTTTACTTGAGTCTGCCAAGCTCTGCTGGATGCTTTCTCTTGTCTCAACTGTCCCTCCAGCTTAAGTTCATCAATTTTCAATCTTGACACTTTTAAGCTTAGACCCAGGTAGTATGAATACAACATGTCACTGGTGTTTCTATGGAACTTCACCTTATCTGGGGCATTGATATTTTCATAATGCAGCTTGACCTCAGATAGTTTATCCTCATCTGCAATTGCTATGTTGAGTGTGTTTTTCTCTATATCTCTGACTGAGAACAGAGAAGACCTATGTTGAGAAATATTTTCCACCTCAGGTATCAATCTCTTTATTTCACTCATGGCCAAACTTCCTTTCACAACATATTGCTTTGCTAAATCTTCTTTAGATTGGTAAACTGCTCCAGGTGCTTTATAAAAAATGTTCTTTTTTCTGCTGAAAGCTCTAGAGCTGCTTTCACTTTGGGGCATGCTTCTTTTACCAACTTCTTCCTTACTGGTGCCACTCTCCACCATATCCATACTTACTTTCTCCTTAGGTTCTTCTTCCTCCAGATCTACTATCTTTTGATATTGTTTGATCTTTATATTCTTGGGAGCAGTTTGCTGACTACTTGTGCCTAGGGCCTCCGAACTGCTTCTCTTGGTGTAGATAGTTACTTTTGGAACTTGGAATGACAAATTCTGAGGGGTCTGTTTTGTTTGAATCTTCTGTATGGTTTTCCCCAATTTTTGTGTTTGAGTAGGATGTAAGATCACTTCCATATCAGCACAGGTTTCCAAATTTTCCAATTTGTCAAAAAATTCAACATACTCATGTTCATAAGGGCCCTGTTTGCTTATCAATATTCTTTTAGATATGACCTGATGTGGATCATACCTTCTCCCTTGTAGCTGTGCAAATCCAAACTCCTTGATTTTGGCATGGATTTGAGATAAGCAGGATCTAGTCTTCACAACAAAGGGTCTTATGATGAAAGGAAATTTCAAGTTGGACACCTTGTGCATTTTCAGGAAATGTTCTGTCTCTGAGATGATTCTTTTCTTGATGAACTCCAGGGAAAATCCTCTGGGTGTTAGAAATATAGGGAGAATATAAGGCTCCTCTTGAAAACCATATACCCAAATTACTGTAGAATGCATGAACAACACCCAGTCTCCTACTCTGTTTTCTGAATTTGGATGAAGTAGCTTTTCATGTCCTCCAGGACTCTTGGTAGGCTGGTTTTGAAGATCAAGCTATAAAATCTGGACATGATCTTATTTATGAAAATGAGCATTGTGATTCTTTTGCATTCCATGGAGATGAACGCTACTTTAGGGAACTCTTTCTTGTTTGTCTCCAGGAACATTTTCAACAAGTTTGTGTAATACCTGAAGTGCCTTAGTGATTGGTATTTCACTAGCTATTTGTGGACATTATCAACTATGAATTTATCAAAACTGATACAGACTGACTGACTAGATTCTGACTGAAAAAAGGTTAATAGAAAACCTAACATGACCTCAATTACATATTTGTCATTATTTAGACCTAAAATCTGACTGAGTATGGAACATGCCCACTAGAACTTGATAACCATGGAGTTTACATTTATGGGCATGGACAAACTCTCAGAATACTGCTCGAGTTTGACAATTGTCTACAAAAATAGGTTTTTAACCTCAGGGGGACATTCCCTGTAAACTGTAACTAGATTTTCTTCTTCGAAGGGTTCAAATGTTGCAGAGGGAGACTCTGGTATTGCTAGGGAATGGAAAATTTATGGGCTATCTACTCTGTACAGGACCTCTGACCCTAATTGATTTAAAACGACCTTCTCTTCTTGTGAGTATTGTTTCGCGCACCAGCCTATGAATTAGGGGAAAGGAAATGTGACTTCGATGGAGTAAGGGACTATGGAGGCTTGGATCGCTTCGAGAAGGGGTATTTGTCTCCCTACATGATCTGAAAAATTGGCTCTGAACACAGAGACGGGTGAGATGGTTATTTCAGTGTCAAACACACCAGAGTCTCTGTCGATTAGGGATTCTTCGGTTGGCGAGGGATCTTGCTCTGTTACGAACAAAACGACAAGATCCATGGTGATGATGAAAAATACGTGTGAATGAGCGGAAGACATGTGAATTTGGTGCATTGTTGAGCTTAGGTTCGATTGGAGCGGTTGTGCCACTTTTAACGTTCAAATGATTTGAAAAAACATAAAATAACAACAAGGGTCCCCCCTTATATATTCTTCCCAATATCGGGGATGAGGCAAAGTGGTTTGGGGTAGACTAATTTTCGCCCCGATATGCATCCAGTGGTGCCACATGGTCTTGAGGCAAAACCACAATATTTTCATCGGCCAGATTTCAAATAATTAAACTTCACACTAGTTCTCTGCCTGATATGGCCGCTGACCATTGATCTATGGTGTTTGAGATCTGTGGCCCGTCGGGTCCCGTAAACTCCGCGCCTCTTCTAGATTTAACCTTTTTCTGCTAGGTGTGGCCCCGTCCTCCAATTTATCGCGTCTTTATATTGGTTTATCCCCTCACTAAGTCCCGAGACTTGAATTTCGTCAAAAATTTATTATGGTGATAACAAAATCCAGTCTACGGTTCCGTTGTCCCATCCAACACTATTGTCCACATCCCTTCGATTGATTGAAATTTGAAATTTGAATTTGGAATTTAGATGGGCGCGCTTCATTTGAATCTGTTTGGAAGGAGAAAATCATAAATATCCAATATCCAAGCACCATGGACATAGACACCATGCAGATGGTGAGAGTGGGAGTGAATATGGAGGTTGCGAGAAGGAAAAACCATGGTGGTGGTGGCAGTAGTGACAATAGGTTGTATTCGCTATAGAAGAAAGAAAACGAACTGGTAGTTGAGCTCTGAGCTGAGGAAACTAGAACTCGATGTGAAAAAATCCATGACTATGTCATTGGTTGACGACCTAGCTGTCAGAATTTAAGAAATGGGAAAGATGTTGGTTGATATATTTCTTATAACAAATTCTACTGAGAGAAATTGTCCATGACTGTTATTTGTTTTTTGCATATCGCATCTTCCACAACCTGCTGCATATATGTTAACCCCAGAGAGCATAAACAAATAATAACCATGCCATCTATGCATCCATGATGAGAAATGTATAGAAGTGCCTTCATGTAACGCTTCTCCCACTATCTAAACGCATAACCGAATCACCTCAATTTTCTTTTAATTCCTCCTAACCTTGAACAAATCAACAATTATCTTGGATTTATGATGAACAATTGTGATCCTAAGAAAATAACAAAAATGTCATTCATATCTCAATTTCATGAGGAGTTTCCCTTCCTGCCATTGTTTTATAACATCATAAATTTTTAGTTATATGCTTATGGTCTTGTGTAGGTTAATAAAACTTCCAGCAAGAGTTTTATATTGTTTATTTCTGTTCAGACAGTCTCATGTAGGTGGATTGTGCTTGAATTGTCTTCATCAAAAGATACATGAACATTGTGACAAGCAAAGGGAGGTTTTACATTTACAGTGACATTAACCTTCGCATAAAGATCCCTCATATATTTCGTTTTTGTTTCATTTTCTGACTGTAAGTTCTTCTTGTAAAACCCATCTAGGATGTTAGGCAATTAATCACTCATTAAATACATATGCATTAACAACTTTGATTTAACATAATTTCATTGATTTTCATTTCCAAAACTCTTTTACATTTTCTCAATGATAACTATAAATAACATGATGAATTAAGTAATATGTTAACTTTAAGATTTAAAACTTAAAACAGAAGTACAACAAAATACCAATGAAAATACCTCCTCCATTTTCTGTTGAAGCTCATCAATTGCAATGTAGATTTGCTATTAGTAGGAAGATGCTTCCAACCATTCTTTTCCCGCTTGCCCAGAGTGAAACAACGAAATCCTCCCAGCCAACTAGGAGCCTAGCCGACTTCCTAGCTCCAAGAAACCTTTCAATTTTTTGGCCCTCTGTGCCCATGACTCCAAGAACAACAAAGCACAAATTCTCAAAGAAAACCATCTTCCAAAGATTTCACATCCTCTCGTCATGCTCAAACCTCCCTTCCTCCTCCTTCCACACCACTTCTTCTCCCTATTTATCAAGTTTCCATACACCCTTCTCCAAGTCTCCTCAAGCAACCTCATTATTATCCATCAACCTCCCTTATCTATATTTTTGGGAAAATATTAAAATAGAACTAAAATATAAATGACTTGCATTAAACAACAATAAATAAAATGCAAAGTCTTTCTTCTCATGCTAGCTAATAAATACAATTTGGCAATTTTCCCATGACAACCCACCATGGTCATTTAATTCATCATACCAACCATCAATCAAAGTCAAATAAGGTATTTAATGTTTCTAGATATTTTGTATGTAATATAATCTACATATTCAATAAACGTTCAATTAAATAGTTAATAATCTACTTTAATAATTAATACATTAATTAATTGTACTAGTGTACATGGGTAGAGTATGTGTGCATAGCTAGCGGACACATATCTCATGCATGTACTAACGATAAACAACCATTTCCCCTAGATCATAGTTCCTATATGATCACCAATACATGTAGGACAACAGATCAAGTAATGCATCATTTAATAATCTTAACGAACAAAATTACACCAATTCATCAATAACTCATTATCACACTTAAAATATCAATAAGAAATCAAAGAGGGTTTTAAACATGGTAGGAACCAAGTGAGTAAACAATAGTGGCACCTCTAATCCTCAATCAATATTCTCAACTAACATAGAAGCACCCTTGCTTCCTAACCTATTTCCATCTTCCATCCTATCATTCCTGTGTTGGAGTAAGCTAGAGCATCAACTATTTTGACATAAATCCAGATAGAACCTGTAAGCGGAAGTGTCATACATCTTGACCAAGCTTCCCCAACAAGCAACTATCAGTCACCATCACACATCTAGGGGAGTGTGACTTCACACAACCCTCCCATGACTCTAGGTTTCAGAGGATAAATAATGGGCAATACCTCCACCCCTCCTTATAGAACTAGGGTCAACACCCTACATCAAGCCCTATTGTGCAACTACTGTTCTTAGAGTCACGCCATCAAATAACCACTCTGGGCAAGTTGTGTGTCCTGTCAAAACCACACTTACCATAGATCATAGAAATATTTGAAACCATAAATTAAATCATAAGTACAACTTATAGCACACAATATATTTTGGATGTCTACGACATCCAAATTACGTCAACACTACAGTCATTTGGTTATTACATAACTTGTCAACCTACAACTTAGTTCAC
>JASDQU010278043.1:0-11585 GCA_032191745.1 Picea mariana | reverse complement strand
AAGAGAAAGGAATATCTTGAAATAGGGACTAAGAGGATGGGCCATGACCAATCACCAAAGGTCTAGATATACCATCTAGACAATACAATGATTTTACATAGATCATCTAAGCATGATCCACTATAGTACATGAGTACAAATATGGTCAAACTTATAGTTGATACATCATAGAATAATATGAAGAATCATGGTGTCGCAACTAATCATGGGAATATGAGCTTAAATATCATCAAGATCCATGAAGTATATTTAGTATCCAACTAGACCCATGACGGATCTGACTTCTGTCACATTATTAGGTTTTGTCCTCCCTTTAATAGCTTCAATCTTTTTAGGGTCCACTGCTATCCCTTCTTCGGATATGATATGCCCCAAATAGTGAGTTCGGTTCTGATAAAATGCGCACTTGATTTATTTGGCATACAACTGCTGCTCTCTTAACACTTGTAACACCATCCTCAAGTGATGCTCATGCTCTTCTTCTAAATTTGAATACAAGGACGCCATACAAAAAAAAATGACAAACTTGTCTAAGTATTCCCGGAAGACACCATTCATTAAGCACATGAAAACAACTGGTGCATTTGATAACCCAAATGGCACCACTATGAACTCGTAATGAATGTACCTTGTTATGAATGAATTCTTGTTGATGTCTTCATCTTTGATCCTTACTTGATAGTATCTTGACCTGAGATCAATCTTTGAAAATATTCTTGCATCCTTTAACTGATCAAAGAGATCATCAATCCTTGACAAATGATACTTTTTCTTTATAGTTACTTTGTTCAATTGTCTGAAGTCAATACACAATATCAATGTCCCATCTTTCTTCTTAAAAAATAAAATTGGGGCACCCCAAGGTGACGCACTTGGGTGTATATACCCCTTCTTCAAAATTTCTTCAAGCTGCATTTACAGTTCCTTTAGGTTTGGTGTACTCATCTTATAGGGAGTCTTGGATACTGGAGCTGCTCCAAGCATTAAGTTTATAGAGAAGTCAATATCTCTCTTTGGGGGTAGTCCTGGTATCTCCTTGAATACATCCTCAAAATATTTCAAGACCGCATGATCCTCAATATTTGTCACCTTATCCTTAGGTGCTTCCTCCATATGAGCCGTGATTATTTGGTAGCGCTTCCTGTAACACTTCTTCAACTGCATTTCTCAGATCTCTCAGACAATAACTTCCATGGAAATTCCTTGGACTGTTCTTGGGTTCCCTTCCTCTTTCAGGAAAGTAAATGGCTTGTTATGACATTATAAGACAACATGGTGTTGGTATAACCAATCCATACCAATTAGACAGTCATATAAACCCAAGGGTAGGATGTTCAAATCTTCCTTGGTACTTATCCCATTCATGTCCATTGGACATGATTTAACCAACTCAACAACTTTTTTTGTGGCTCCTGTAGCTAGTTGCACCAGCCAAGATTTTCCATGCTTGCTTCTTGGAAATTTCAATATTTCCATTACCTTAGGATCTATATATCTGTGACTAGATCCTAAATCTATTAATATAGTAAGGGCATGGTTATTGATCATCCCTTCTACTTCAATCATGTGTGATCGAAACTCTACTTGCTTGTTGTCCAGGGCTGCATAGATCCTTGGAACACTTCTTCCCATGTCCTCCACTATTTCATCTTGTTGTATATTGTGGAAAAATATCACTTTGTCACTTCTATGTGAACAATATCTATACATATGATCTCCTTTACAACCCCAACATTGAATGGGTGTATGCCTTGGCCTTTTCCCACATGTCTCAGTCATTCTGGGATCTCTAGGGGTTTGCTGTCCCTGAGAACTGTTTCTGAAGAAGGGTGGCTTGTTCCTCTTCTTCCTCTACTCCATCTTGAATTTATTCTTGTCTTTCCAAGCTCTTTGGAAAGTAGGCTTTCCCTTATTTTCATCATATATGCACTTGGCTCTCCTTATGGTTTCCTCCAAATTTTTAGGATCATCATATCGAATTTTATCATTGATAAAGGATGGAAACCCACTCAGATATATCTGGATCTTAATGGTCTCATCCTTGATGAAGGAGACATACTTAAAAAATTCTAAAAATATCCTTTCATACTCATCAATGGTCATGCTCCCTAGTTTGAGTTCAAAGAACTCTTTCATCTTTTTGTCATAATACCGCTTCATTAAGTATTTCTTCTCAAAATGATTCTTGAATTCCTTCCATGTAACATTCTTCTCTCTAATGTGCTGCACTTTCACAAGTTGATCCCACCACACGGATGCCTTTCCTTTTAGCTGATAAATAGCAATTCTGCCTTTCACATGAGAAGAATAATTATGCAGTTGGAAATATTTTCTCATTCCCAACAACCATGTCTCAACATCTTCATCTTTCTTGTTCTCTCCATCAAAGGTAGGAGGTTTGATCTTTTTCATTTCTCCTCTCAATTCATCCACCCCAGACCTCTTATGCCTCCTGACAGGAGATCGAATTGAGCTGCTATGTGCTCTACTTTTGGATTGTCTTTGAGAGTGATGGTGATGTCTGCTATCACTCCTTGATCTTCCTTTTTCCTCAACAGTCCTATGGCTTCCTGATTTGATGGAGCCACTCTCCTTATCCAAATTCGTTTCAATTATGTCCAGGCTCTACATTAACTTCATATTGAGGTCTTCCTATTGTTCCTTGGCCTTCATAATCCTCTCATTATCATCCCTGTGACTTTGGACATATTTATGAAAATTTCTAATGGTTTCTGCCATATTCATGTTATAACCCTTTCCTTCTCCATGTCCATTGGAGTTTGTTCCTTCCATACCCAAATGGACATCCATTCCTATGATCTCATATTCTTGTCTGTAAGCCTCTTGTGCATCATCCATCCCTCTGCACTTTGTGATAACTCTTTTATGTTCTAACAACTATTAATTCTGCAAAAATGTGCAATGAATAGAACTTTGTCAGGCTAATTGTTCTCAATAATTTCATAAAAAAACAAACCATTTTGATTCATTAATATATCAGACTTTTTTCTGTTGATTTCCTAAGAAATTGATTGTTCAGATCCAATTTCTTGGTGAACAATTATCTTCTCTTTTTCAATACCTTTCCAATTCTGCTTCCATGCTCAATTCTGAGTTTTGAGCAGGAAGTTATGGATACTTGAACAATTTGTCTCTTTAGTGATGCAATCCTTGTACATTGATTCTTCCATCTTAGATTTGAATTGGCTCTTGGATCTGTGTTGGATCCTCTCTTCATATTTCTAGGCATTCTTTACTTCATTAAGTGTAGGTCTGTAAAAATCAAAAACCCCACGGGCTCCTTCTGTAAGCCCTTCTCTATTTTCAAAAACAATTTTCAAGCACTAGCCCTTTTTCTTCGACCCCCGAACCCCTGAATGATTGGGACCACGAGCGATGACTGAGTGTTGTTTGCAAGGATCCTATCCTATGCTTCAGGCCTCTGGGGATCTGAAACTTTGGGCTTTAGAGGTTTTCCTTTTACCTCACCTCATTTCCTCCGAACGTTGAAGTGGAGAAATTCCAAATAACTACTTCTTCGGAGCTTCAGAGATCCAACACTTTGGACCTTCGGGCTTCAGAAGATATTCCTTCATCACAATTCATTTCCTATGAATGCCAAATCTCTGAACGTCTATATTATTATCAATAATCACACACCAAAGGGGTGCTACTTGTCAAAAACAAGGAGTGTACATGTGGCCAAATTGACAGATGACACGTGGCCCAATCAATGGTTGGAACATGTCTGGTTCTCATTGGCACAAAATACATACCAAAGGCATGAAAAAAATTGGCACGTTGCATGTTTACAATGGTCCACATCACCTTATGTGATGTCAGCATGCCATGTCACTTCGGTATTCTGTGACTTCAAAATTTCGGGCTTCGACAGACTTCCCATTAGAAATTAACTTTTATCCTGAATGTCGAACTGGAGAACCACCGAAGTCTAGTTAGAAACCGTGCACTAGAGGGGTGCCACATGGTAGAACACAAGAAGTGGACATATGTCCCAATTTGAGTGGTGACACGTGTCAAGTTCTAACTGGCATGAATAGTTTTTGAAAAGCACAAAAATCAGTGACACATGGAAAGCATCCAGCATGCCCATGTCACTCTAGGAGACATCATCATTCTATTTCACTCCCGTGCTTCGTGACTTTGGAACTTCGAGCTTCGATGTTTTTATCCTTCTACACATAACAAAACCCCTGAACTGTCGAACTGGTGAACTCATCACTGACGGTTTTCTCCTTCTGCACATCCATGTAGGGATAAATTATATCACTTTTGTACCAAAAAAATTGAAAATTTATGCAAATCAAGAAGAATGTATTCATGGGAGGATAATGTAAACAATAAGAAAAAAATTAGGGAATAAACTCTCTTTCATTGCTTTGGTTTTGCACTACTATGAATACCTTTATCCTTGAATTTTCAATTTGGTTTTGTGTGTAAGTTATCTACCTTATACACATTAATTCATTTTCCATGCCATTCACATTTTGTTCCTATGCACAATATTAAACATGCACAATACATATTTTGGTTTAGGGAGAATTCTTCACCCCACCTTACTCCATCTCTCTTTGCATCCATTACTATGTTTTTTTCTAGAAATTTAATGACAACATTAAAGGAAAGCTAAAAAGGTTAACTAATGTTACATGTATTTCACTTGTCTCAGCGTGAATAAATTCTTAACCTCCAAATCCATATCCTATGATGCATTAAATTCACACATATGTTAGATGAACATGGGTACCTATTGCTAAGGAATTGTTATATATTTATTTTATTGTGGAATAACCAATCAATAGGCTTATGTTTCTTAGGTTGTTAAAGAGTCATTTTTTTCTTCCATATGGTTGTTGAATTTCAGATTGCCAAAGAATCATATTTATATGTTTCAACCGATGTGTAATAGATACAAAGCATGCCATGCAAATACTTTGTTGTCAGAAAACTACCTCCATCATCCTAATCTACTTTTATACCACATACATTGCAAACATTCATTGAATACCCAATATAACAACACACTTCATCTCTCTATTATTGAAGGTTCATGTGGTTGACATATTAATGCATACTAAATCAATGTGTTGATGTTCAAAGTGTTGTTTGTTGCATTAATAGACTTGGAAGCATCATGAGATAGGCCAATGGCCATCATTGTTGAATAAAACAAAAATGAGGAAAACATATGTTTTATCAAACAAAGGAGGAAAAAATAGTGGCATCAATTACTCCAAGTCTTTCCTATTAACATCTTCAACATATAAAGTATTTTTAGGGTAATCAAATGAATTTCTTTTATGCCCTTATGAAAATAAGTCCACTTTCCATCTCCTCAACATTATATGAGTTTCCCATACTACATCAACCTATTAGTGCTCAAAATGTACCCTTAAACTTTTAGCACCTTCATCAAATTCGTGCTAGATTCACCAAAATTCCATGGTCTTTTGCCTATTGTCTTAGTCTCCAAAGTCCCCATTGAGTCTTGACGAGTTTCCATTCATCGCTTCTACCCAAAAATCCAGTAATCCGTGGCCTATGATCTGCATTCAAAGGAACACAACTATTATTAATTTTTTTTTATTTTTCATATTCCTCAGATCCCGAAGATCCAATGTACAGTTCAGATTAACAACTCTTATGCATTAAGAGTTTCAAAGTTGCACAAGGCTTAACAACAAGACATAAGCCCTAAAGTGATGAACTGTTGAAGTATCGAACCCCGAAGTGCCATAGGCATGTGGCATTCATCCACTGAGGACACTTGGCACTTATTCACCGAGGACACATGACATTCATTTCAGGCCACCACATCACTTCGGGCTTGTACTACTCTGGGAGTTATACAAACTCTACCTGTAGAAACTCCCGAACCCCGAAGTGCCGAAAACACTTGACACTCATCAGTTCAAGCAAGTGGTGCTCATCTGTCAGAGACATGTGGCATCCATCTGGAGCTGACACATGGCACTTAGTTTAGGCACCTTGGGGCACGCCATCTGCCCATTTTTGAGTGACATGTGTCACTCTCCTTCTGAGACACATCACTTCGGGCCCATACTATTTCAGGAGGTTTTCATGCTTCATAGTCCAAAGCTCCCAAGATCCGAAGTGCCGAAGTGATGAGAGAATGCCACATCACTATGGGAGAAAGTCACTTCGGAATATATTCATGCTCTGCGTTCACAAGCTCTCGAGCTCTAAGAATTTTGTGTCATTAATAAATATGGCTAGGGGAGTTCTAATATGGCAGACGGAGAAACTTTAGCAGGGGAGCTAAAATGGAAAGGTTACCCAGACTGCAGATTGCAACAAGATCGATGACCACACTTCATTGTGGGGACGAAAAATGCTCGAACGTTAACATCCTTGAGCGATCCTGCAATCGAAACCATGGTATTGCTAGAGATGTACGTGGCAGCTGGTGGTGGATTGCGGGGGTCGGATCGGTGTGGACCCAAACCACCTTTGACAAATTCTGCAACCACGTTCTTATATCACGTCTAGGGTCCAATATAAGAGCAGCGTGTGGCAATAGATCTCTATAAATGAGACACCTGGAACCTTATCCTCAAGCCTTCAAGTTTTTCAAAGTCTTATCCTCATGATATATTTAGAAATAGTTCCACAATTGAAGGCATGATCCCATCATTTGATGCACATAAAAAAAAAATAGTTTGAAGATGACAAACAATATTTTCCAAGAAAACCCATATTCAAGGAGATAAGGTAGAAGTCGAAGGCATCCAAAGGCACATGTGGCAGAATAACTGATAAGATGACTCCAGATTGCAAGTTTCTAGGCATTGAATTAGCAGTTAATCGAGCCTTAATTTCCATCACACAAATTCAGTTGGAGGACAAAACACCTGGCAGGAGTGAATGGCAGTCGAAGATGCATGTAGATTTGAGGATTATTGGCAAAAGTGACTTTCTTGCAATCTGTTTGAGATGGTTTCTATTTTTAGTTTATAGATAATTAATGTTTCTAAAAATTAGCAACAATTTTTGTTGATGTAATTCCATATAAATTATGTCTTTTGTAATAGTAGAGGGGTTCAGTTGTAACGAGACCTAAGAGGGATTTAGGAAAAAAAATAACCGTCTATTTAGTTTGTAAGTCGAAGGGGCATGGGATGTAATCTAGGATGTTATTGAAGATTCATTAGATCTATTTTATCATAATTTCTTCTATGTTTTTTATTTATGTTCTTATTCTTGTTTGAATGTAGCACCTTTGATTTATGGATTCTTGAGGCAACAAAAGATCTACTGTAAACTTTCCCATTTTTCATTGTTTACTATTCAAACACATCTAAATTCTCTTTGTGGAGAGGATCTTTGCTTAGTAAATTTTCATCTTTATGTTAAAAAATTTATTCTTCCCGTCATCATTAAACAAATCCTTTGTCTAATAGGAAACTTTAATGCCTTCAATGAGAATAATACTTATGACTCCATTTCCCAATGGTCCATGAATGATCTGCAATGATCTCTATTACCTTTTCCTTTCTTTAAAATCTTTCTGATCCCTGATTTTAAACCTAAGTTAAATCAAGTTGTATGTTACCAAGCTTACTCCTATTTGTAGTCTGGGAGTGATTCTTGGAGTGATAACACAAATGGCGTCGTTTCCAGGGAAGGAAGTGAATATATATTCCATGGGAGAACGACAACGAAGGGATCCAGTTTTAGATGGTGAACTGAAGCTGGACACATTGTTTAGAATGCTCATCTTTCACCATGGCGACTCCATTGTTAAAAAAATTATTGATGACTCCACTGGGTTGAAATGGACAAGGTTTTATCTCAGAGGTATGCTTTTTGTGATTTTTCAAAGATAGTTGGTTTCCCTAATCTAGTGCCTAGTAGAGATGAATGGGAAAGTAGCCTTCCTAAATTCAGAGGAGAAGAGTGTTCAAATACCAGCCGAAAATTTGCTGGATTTTCATGATTTTATTCATCAACTTCATATAATGCAAGAAGATGTTTAGATTAATCTTTTTATGTATACATTAGAGGGGATTGCTCGTGATTGGTGTTGATCTCTTCCCATTGCAAGTATCAACTCTTTGACAGGTTTTCATATAACGTTCAATTCATTTTGTAAAGAATATTTTTCATTTGAACATCTTCTTGAAGAATGTTGTGATGAGTTTTCTTTACTTCATAAAGATTCTTCTAGTCACGAAAACCAGATTTGTGATGAAGTATTTATTGTAGAAGAAATAATTTACCATGAATATCAAGAGGTGTTGAATGATATTCATGATGATAGTAATAACATAGAAATATCTGACATCATATCGGATGTATCTGTTGTTTTAAATGTTTATGAAGAACAACATGTCTCTTTTGAATATTTTGATGTCAAAGAGCAAGTGTATACATCAACAGAAGAAAGTTATGGACCTGAGTTACAAGAATATGGTAAAGGAAAACCGAAAGGATTAGATGAGAAATTGATGATGCATGTTTCTTTGTCAATTGTTGAGCAACAACAAGTTTTGTACAAATTTCAAGATCCAGTTTTCACTTATATGGAGATGTTTTGCAGTGATGAAGTTTCAGTTGTTTCCATATTTAAGGCCAGATTTTTGGATTGTAAGTATGATTTCCAGGTTTATGATTTACATGCTGCAGTATGTGTGTTTATGACTTTGCATAAAGTTGGAAGGAAAGTTCAAGTTGTTAGTCAGATACTTGCATGGCTTCATTGGAAGCATGATCTTACTTGATTAAGAAGCAACATACTTGATTAGAGTAGGAGTAGGGTGAATAAAGCTCAGTTTTCGAGCATTTTGGTTTGTAGTGATTTGGTTTTCTGTTTGTGAATATTCTTGGTTTTTCAATAAGAAGCGAAGATGCTTTTAGGCATACATATTTTGTGGAAATAGCCCAAGGTAAAAAGGCCACCGGAACTGCTAGGTTCTTGGAGCCTCACAGAGAGGTCTCCATCCCAATAGGAGCCAGATGTTAGTGCTCAAAATGTACCACTAAACTTTTAGTGCCTTCATCAAATTCGTGCTAGATTTGCCAAAATTCCATGGTATTTTGCCTGTTGTATTAGTCTCCAAAGTCCCCATTGAGTCTTGACGAGTTTCCATTCATCACTTATGCCCAAAAATCCAGTAATCTCTAGCCTATGATATGCATTCAAAGGGACAAGGCTATTATTAAAATTTCTTATTTGTCATATTCCTCATATCCTAGAGATCCAATGTATAGTTTAGATTAACATCTCTCGTGCATTTGGAGTTTCAAAGCCACACAAGGCTTAATGACTAGACAAAAGCTCCGAAGTACTGAAGCGCCAAAGTCCCAAACCCCGAAGTGCTGGAGGCATGTGAAATTCATCTATCGAGGACACTTTGAACTTATTCTCCGAGGACACATGACATTCATTTCAGGCCACCACATCACTCTAGGCCTGTACTACTCTGGGAGTTATACAAACTCTCGATGCAGAAACTCTCGAACCTCGAAGTGTCGAAGACACTTGGCACTCATCAGTTCAAATGCATGGCACTCATCCGTCAGAGACACATGGCATACATCTGGTGCTGACATGTAGCACTTAGTTCAAGAACCTTGGGGCACGCCATCCGCCCTTTTCCGAGTGACACATGTCACTCTCCTTCTGAGACACGTCACTTTGGGCCCATACTATTTTAGGAGGTTTTCATGCTTCACAGTCCAAAGCTCCCAAACTCCGAAGTGTTGAAGTGACGAGATACTACCACGTCACTTCTAGAGATATTCATGCTCCATGTTCACAATCTCCCGAGTTTTAATAAATTTGCGCCATCACTAAATATGGCTAGGGGAGTTCTAATATGGTAGATAGACAAACTTTAGTAGGGGTGCTAAAATGGCAAGGTTACCTAGATCGCAGATTGCAACAATATCGACGACCACACTTGATTATGGGGACGGAAAATGCTCCAACGTTGACATCCTTGAGCGGTCCCACAATCAAAACCATGGTATTGCTAGAGAGGTATGTGGCAACTAGTGGTGGATTGAGGGGGTCGAAGCAGTGTGGACCCAAACCACCTTTGACAACTTCTACAATCACGTGCTTATATCACATCTAGGGTCCAATCTGAGAGTAGTGTGTGGCAACATATCTCTATAAATGAGACACCTGGAACCTTATCCTCAAGCCTTCGAGTTTTTCAAAGTCTTATCCTCATGATATATTTATAAACAACTTCACAATTGAAGGCATGATTCCAACATTTGATGCGCATAAAAAAAAACAGTTTGAAGAGGACAAACACGATTTTCCAAGAAAACCCATATTCAAGGAGATAAGGTAGCACACAAAGTCAGTTGGAGGAAAAAACACCTCGCAGGAGTGAATGGCAGTCGAAGATGCATGTAGATTTGAGGATTATTGACAAAAGCAACTTTCTTGCAATCAGTTCGAGATGGTTTCTATTTTTAGTTTATAGATAATTTTTGTTTCTAAAAATTAGCAACAATTTTTGTTGATGTAATTCCATATAAATTCTTTCATTTGCAATAGTAGAGGGGTTCAGTTGTAAAGAGACCCAACATGGATTTAGGAACAAAAATAAATGTCTATTCAGTTTGTAATCCGGAGGGGCATGGGCTATAATCTAGGATGTTATTGAAGATTCATCAGAGCTATTTTATTAGACTGTCTTCTATGTTTTCGATTTCTGTTCTTCTTATTGTTTGAATGTAGAACCTTTGATTTATGGATTCCCGAGGCAACAAAAGATCTGCTGTAAACTTTCCCATTTTTCATTGTTTACTATTCAGATACATCTAAATTCTCTTTGCAGAGAGGATCTTTTCTTAGTAAATTTTCATCTTTATGTTAAAAATTTTATTCTTCCCTTTATCATTAAACACATCCTTTATCTGATAGGCAACTTTAATGCCTTCAATGAGTAGAATACTTATGACTCCATTGCCCAATGGTCCATTACTGATCTGTAGTAACCTCTCTTACCTTTTCCTTTCTTTAAAGTCTTTCTGATCCCTGATTTTAAACCTAAGTTAAATCAAGTTGTATGTTACCAAGCTTACTCCTATTTGCAGTCTGGGAGTGACTCTTGGAGTGATAGCACAACCCAAATAAGAGATTGATGTGGCCAACAAGAAATAATGACATGGTAAATATAAGTGAGTTATTCCCAGCTTTTCTATAAACCACATCCTCTGCACTTAATTATAAAACTAAGATCAACTCTTCCACAAAATTTTGAGTTGATTAAATAGCTAAAAACAAAGTTGAGACAATTGAATTTTGATGGGTCAAGTAGAGACATTTTCAAAACCTATTTCTAGATATTTGGATTCTTGAAGTCTGGTTTCATAGAAAATTTGAAACACTTCATATTTATATCATACAAAAAATTTATGCCCAAATAAGTTAGTGTTTGTCCCAAAATCTACACTAATAAAATTCTACATCCTGACTGTATCTTAGCATATTTGACATATCAATTCAAAGTGTTTTTAAAAAATATTTATATTAGATATAGGTATATAAATCTACTTCCATATCCTTATAGAATAATTCCAAT
>JASDQU010278042.1:0-12204 GCA_032191745.1 Picea mariana | reverse complement strand
ATTTCTCAAACTAAGTATATCAGAGAATGCTAAAGAGGTTCGGAATGGAAGATTGCAAACTAGTTATCACTCCCATGCAAACCAGTTGTAAGTTGAGCAAAGATAATGATTCGAAGTCTATAGATCAGAGGAAATATAGGTCAATGATTGGCAACCTACTATATGTGACAACATCTAGACTAGATGTAATGCAAGCAGTTGGACAGGTGGCACGATTTCAAGCAGCACCAAAGGAATCACATGTATTAGCAGTAAAGAGGATTTTTAGATATCTCAAAGGAACAAAAGAGCTTGGATTATTGTATCCAAAAGGAAAATATCTATCACTTATTGCCTACACAAATGAAGATTGGGCAGGTTGTATTGATGACTGACGAAGCACCAATGGAGCAGGTTTCTACTTAGGTGAGTGTTTGGTATCATGGCTAAGAAAGAAACAATCATCCGTATTTCTATGTACAATCGAGGCAAAGTATATTGTAGCAGCAACATGTTGTACATAGGTTCTTTGGATGAAACAAAATTTGACACATATACAGGTTGAGTATGATGAGCCCATTCCAATATATTGTGATAATACAAGTGCCATCAGTATCTCAAAAAACCCGATGATGCATTCCAAGACGGAGTACATTCCAATCAAGTATCACTTTCTATGGGAACAGGTTGTAGAAAAGAACATCAGAGTCGAGTATGTGGGCACCAAAGAACAAGTGGCAGACATCTTTAAAAAACCACTTCTAGGGGAAGCCTTTGAATATATTCACCAAAGACTTAGAGTTATTTCTACTCCAAAATGACTGTTGTTTGAGTTCTTATCTTATATTTCTTAGATGTACACAAGGAAGCACCTTAAGAGGACAATTCAATCAGGGAGAGAAGCCCTGGATGGAAAGATACCTTTGCCATTGATGACAAAGGGGGAGAGATTTATCATATGCAGAAGACAGAGGCATGGTTCCAGGGGGAGACAATTTATCAGATGCAGAGGAGATATGCAAATTTATTAGATACAAAGGACAAAGGCATGGTTCCAGGAGGAGCATGAGTAATATGATTTCAGTATTGCATCAGAGTGTTGCCATCAATGATAAAGGGGGAGATTGTTGATTAAGGTTGGTTGTCATTGATGTCAACCCTTGAAAAAAGTCCCATAGCACAAAGGTTTGTGTAATGGACCCAATATTGTTTGATGTAAATATGATTCATTATTGTTTTGTCATGGTTGATAAGAAGTAAATATGGATGAACTCCAAAGTGGTCCCCTTATGGTGAAAGCCCTCACAAGAAGACGCTTTGCAGAGTAAGAGAACCCATGATTAATTGTGGAATAATGAGATGAAGGACAATTAATCATGGGTTCTCTTACTCTGCAAAGCGTCNCATTATTGTTTTGTCATGGTTGATAAGAAGTAAATATGGATGAACTCCAAAGTGGTCCCCTTATGGTGAAAGCCCTCACAAGAAGACGCTTTGCAGAGTAAGAGAACCCATGATTAATTGTGGAATAATGAGATGAAGGACAATTAATTTGTTAGGTAAACTATCCTAGATGGATAGTGCTTGTCATTCCATTTCCGGTGGTATGTGTAATGTCACATAACTCCTCATGGTTAGAGAGTTATGGCCATGAGAAGTTGGAGACCCCAGGTTTGGATAATGGAACCAAGTTTGTTTGATGGATAACAATATGAGTTATGATATACTTTCAGATACTATTATTCTATATGGATATTACATGTCATTCAATTTTTGGTGGTATGTGAAACGTCACATAAATCCTCACGATTTGAGAGTTATGGCCTTATGAAGTTGAAGGACCCTCATATGTCATCTAGAAGCCTCGAAAGGTCAAAGTAGTTAAAGTGGTTTAAGAGTTTTTAAAAGGTAAATAATANATTTACCTTTTAAAAACTCTTAAAGTGGTTTAAGAGTTTTTAAAAGGTAAATAATAAAGTGAAGTAATGAGTGTATTATAATTCAAAGTGAATACAAAATAAATTATTTCAATAATAAATTTAATGGAAAAATTAGAAGTGGGGTAACCCTAAAATAAGGAAAGTGGGGCCAAGTGATTTAGAAGATGTTTTTAAAGAAGTTACTTGGAGAGTATAAATAAGAGGCAAGGATCTCTCATTTTAATAACACCTGAGCATATTGAATATCTATAGGTGCATGAGGTAACCAAGGATATATAAGCTAGGGAAGGTGAAGAAAAAAAGGCCGAAATGCAAGGAAGGATAAATTATTTTGACGGTTCTTTCTAAGGTATGTTATTTACAGGTCATCTCACCATTTTCACTATAAATTTTTTTCTATAATGATTAAGACCATGAAATTGCTATCCCATTGATAAAACATATCCAAGTATCTATGGTAAAAAATTAATCTTGTGGGTCATTTTATTTTTGGAGTTACACTCCATGGAAAATAGGGTTTGTGGCTAGTCCTGAAACTAGTCAAAAACAGGCGTTTCGGGTAAAAACGTCATAACTTCTTCATAACAGATCCAAATTTAATCAAACCAAATGTGTTGGTTAGGGTACATTCTGTAGTATTCGTTTGCACAGTTTCATATTAATTCAACAAATATTCCATTTGGGGCATGCTCTACAAGGTCGCTCTCTAGAATAAACCAGAATTCAGCAAGGTATGCCAGTTTTTCTATAACTCCTTTTATGAGAGGTTCCAAGTAGTGACACCTCAAGAATTCCATAAAACACACTGAATAACATTCTGTATTAGTTTCATATATTTATACATTACAGGTACAAATTTATTGTTACTTCAAGTTAGGGTTGTTGACTAATCCAAAACTAGGCATGTGAGACTAAGGAAAAGTTTGATGAAAATGTTGGTCTCTTGTTGTTGAATATAAGGAAGTTTTGAAGGAATGTGATCATATACACCAGGTCTATTATAGATCTACAAATCATATTTGGATGATGAAATTGATGAGGGATTTTGGTTGAGGTACATGTTGACTACATGGTTGAGACAAGTAGTTGATGAGTTGGCACATACATGAGGTGTATAGTTGATGTTGTTGGTAAACATTGATGAGTAGTTGACACATGATTGGTACATACTTGGTACATGGTTGGATTCACTTGTTTATGGTACAGGTTGATTACAGGTTATTTGGTACAGGTTGGTGCATGGTTGATGTACTTGTTTATGGTACAGGTTGATTACAGGTTGAGGTATAGGTTGAAGCATGGTTGATGCATGGTTCAAATTTATTGGTACAGTTTTACAGCAGTATATCTCACAGTGACAGGTTGATAGTGGTTCCATCATTCTACTTCTACTTCAGGGTTGTAGGATGGGGCAAGGACAGGTGGTTGTAGCCAGAGAACATAGGGGGTTGTATCCTCCTTCTGGTTGTAGCCAGAGAATTGGGGAGTTGGAGCTTCCCTCGAGTTGTAGCCTGAGAAACTAGGGGGTTGGAGCCTCCTTCCAGTTGCAACTGGAGAACAAAGGAAGTTGGTGTTTCCAATGAATATAATTCTTCAAGACATATAATAAAAAGCATTCTATGGTTTTCTCCCAATTTGGGTTTCCACATAAAACACTGGTGTACTGTGTATGTGTATGTTTGTTCATTTGTTCATTGCTTATTTACTCTACATTTATTGGATGATAATGCTTCATTGATATAACACTTGGATTATATGGTTAAAAAGGATTAAATTGTTCTATTACTTATTCACCCCCCCTCTCATTAATCATACACATCCATCCTTGTTGGCCAGATATTTTCTTCTCACAAGTATCACAGGTATACAAAATTCATGAGACATCATCACAATTCTAAATTTCATAATTTTATTGCAAATCTGTCACCCACAAATTTTCCAATTTCTTCATTTATTTTCAGATCTATTCTACATAGAACCAGATTCACAAGAATGGGACTTCCCTACCCATGGAAGTTTATCTTAGAGAGAAATTGGTATTCCTTATCGTCTTACAATATTTCCATATCCAAGACTCTTTCTTCCTGCAAGTTATTCTTTACATAGCCAAACAAATTGTTAGTTTCTCATATATATATATATATGTATATATATATATATATTCTCATCACATTTAAAATGTCATCGTAACCTTTGTTGACTTGTGCATTCTAACAGTTACACCACATCTATATAAACAATCAAGAAAAAAAAAATCATCCCTTACCTATGCATCATTTCATCCTACCAAACCTTTCAAAATGTAATTCAGGTATCAATTGACTTTAATGAATGTGCCAACATTCATGGCCACATTCATACCCAATGCACCCTTGCATTGATTTAAAGTTGTCCACACTTTATGACAAGCACTCTTCCATGGTGTGTTGGAGCTTAGCCAAGCTCTTGACCACATCGCTATTGATGGGCGAAATTGACCGCTCGTCAATTGGAGGAGTGAATCTGGTCCGGGGTTGTCTACTTAACCCAAGCTGTTTGGATTAATCCACTCCAACGGGTTGAGAGGCACCGTTGGCCGATCTAAGTCTTAAGAAAACGAAAAACAAAAAAAACTAAAGAAGATAAAATAACTTGGTGAAAAACACTCGCTGAAAACTATATACTGATCTAATATATACTTACAGTTTACTAACTAATATTTATAANGTCTATTTATTATATGTACAATATATACAAACGACTTTATTTCTAATCTATATATATATATATATATAACATTTACAAAATGTGATTTTAATCTAAATCCACGAAAATCATATATGGATTGATTTATTAAACAATAGCTAAGCTATCATTCAATATTTTTTTTTTCTTATAATGTTTATAAACAGAAAAAGGAATAACAAACTGTATAATTGAAAACAGATATAACAAATAGCAGAATATGTTTAGACTATAGGAAATTTCTGTATTCATTAAACTAATGAAATAAAACTAACAAACTAACTTGTTATCACATCCCATATTCGTCCTATGTATAGCATCCAATCTCGTTGTCTGATGAAGCAAACCCGCAATAGATCCTACAAATGCTTCTCATAAACGTGAAGCAGTAATGATTGAATATGAATGATAGAACATATAAGAGATATGGTAACAACAATCTTATAATTTCACAAGTGGCCACATTGAGATAAAGCATGCTGTGAAAATTTGTGTATAATTGTTCAACAAATGATGAAGATAAATCTCTGAATCTCAAGTTTGAAAAGAATAATTACTGTATATTAAATATGGGACATAAAACATGGATATCATATAAATTTTATCATACCAATCTTCAATAAAGCACGATAGCTAAATTAATCACAATCTAATTACAAATCGAAATAATCATAACTTGAATAAAAACACGATATGGAGAAGCTAAAGCTGTGCAAATATCATATTCTATTCAAGTCTGTAGATCAAAAATCCATAGTTTTTGCCCCAGGCAGAGATGATCTCTAGTTTACAAAACAACATACATACATAGGCTCCAGGAACAAAATGTTTCCTGTTGATAACATCCAATCTGTTCCAAAAAATGTGGGGGATGCAACCTCCCAGATCTTACTTGATACCAAAAACTAACAACCTAATCTATTAACTAAAAACATAAAGATAGTATGCCTGAGAGATGCCAACAGTGCTTCAAATCTCCTTAGAAATATTGGGTTCCTGAAAACAAATAAAAATAAAAAGATTTCAGATGTATTTTCAGTTATCAAAACAAGTAATTCGAATTTTTCTAACTAGCTACAGAATCTCACGATTCTGTAGCTAGTTATAATTATAACTAGAATCATATTTTATTCAATCAATCAAAACAAACTAAAAATTAATCTGTGCAACCAAATCATGTATCCTAAATTGAGAAAGACAGAATCATACTAAATTTTTAAAAGGATCATACCTCAAATTAAGGGATTGAAACAAATCAAGTAATCTTTGAATTTACTATTGCTGTCGCTGCTTCCACATTCTTAAAGATAACAGGCCCTGTGGTTTTTTGACATTTGTCTTTGGTTTGAGCTATGGATTGGAGTCTGCTATTCTCCTTTGTTAATGAACTCACCTGGTCTTCCAAATATTTAACCCGAGACTGTAGTAAAGGTACATCCTTGTAATACCTGTCGATCCAGGATTGACATTCATTACAACGCGGCTGTAGAGACTGTGTACTAATAGTATTAATAGATGGAGAATCGTCCATTTGACATGTAGGTTCATCACAAAGTTTGATTCTAGGAAAATTAGGATTGTCCTTTAGACACGGTGGTAGGTTGGTCACATAATCGTAGGGTTTGTCAGGACAAAGTCCATATGAATATGGATACTCTTTGGCCAAGAACCTTTCAATTTCTAAATCCAAATCTTCCCTTACCACAATTGTGTTTTTTGTGTCAGCACAAGGTTTGGGTTTGTTTCGAGCACATCGTGAAACCCAATGAGCATCCTTTTTGTTCTTATAATTGACATCGACGCTGCCCCTAAACTTCTTCCCTGTGGGTTTTTTAACAGCCTTAGTACAACTCTTAGGATACGAATCCGGTTGAGTGTCAGGTTGTGTAGAATCAGGGTAGGTCGAGGGTTCCAAATTAGAGACAGGATCACAGGGCATGAGCGAAGGAGGAGAGATGGTAGGTTTCACAAGGGTTTCTATGATGATAGGTTTGTCAACCTGTCCCAACTCACTATTACCAAAGTCATTTCGTAACACAAAAGCATCCTAGCAATCGTTGTTTAATTGCAACTAATGTACCATGATAATTTTGATTAAACCATGATGGAATAAACTGAAATCGGATTTCTGCCTTTTAAACCACTTTCCCATCTTGTATAGACTTCTAAGGAGGAAATAAGGCATCTTCAGTAGGAAACCAATAAAGCTCATAAGCAATTGTAGGTGATACAAGAAAACCAACCTAAATATCCCTTCACATGTAATAAATTCTTTCACAATAGCTAACAGATCATGCCATCTAGGTTTTAGAGACGAAATAGGCATACCTCGGTCGCAACTGGTAATTTTCCTTGAGGTGAACAACAATGACTAGGGAACCTCTTCAACCTTTGCGTTTTTGAACCACTTTTGCCCCACGGCTGGTAAACCAGTAGCTTGGCTTATAAAATCTTCATTTACCTCAAGCTGTACGTCTCCTATTTTTGCTCTGCAACCATCGAATGTCAACGCAAACTCTTGAGCAACTCTCAGATTGAAACCCTCAAATTTTTCAATAAACACACGCCATCCAATCCTTTCTAAGTCGTCTCTGGCGTTGTCAAACGATAACAAGTTTTGGATGCCCTTGGGCTCAATCCTCACCATGGTAGCCATGGCTAACAGCAGGGAATCAACACAGAAATTGGAGGTAGGGTTTGATAGAAAAAACACAGAGCCATAGCCCCGAACAAAACAATGTTGTGACAGTTCGAAATGGTAAGCAGGAGTGTTAATCAGCATGCGTGGGAAAGAGGTCGTGAAGCCCGAGGCCATAAAGAGTAATAATACCACGTTGTACCTCATATGATACCTTGGGATATGGGTAGTGTAGGTATGTGAGCGCTTGTATACCATAGAGCGCACATATTCATGACTTGATTACAAGGTAAAATTTTGAAATAAATATTGTGTTAAAAGAGTTTTATGAATCAAACCCCATTATTAATCGAATATTGATGAGTGGGAGTTTTTTTTTACTTATGTAACCAAGGCATGACTAGGACCAAAGAGTTATAACTTAGGAAAATCATCAAGTTCATAGCGAAAGATGACAATTCGACAATAGACCATATGAACAGTTATCCTTTGATCAAAAATCGAAACCATGTGTGAATTCCAGCTGTGAGTTTTCATGCTTACAGTCATGAAAAAAAAATTCGAAAGGAAGGTATGTAAAAAGCGACAAATGATAAGTGTCATTTCTCATGACGAGTAATGAAAATTTAGAGACCCTGTGTAGGCAGCTTATCAACAATAGAAATTACATTATTACTTCCAACAATGGTGACACGCTGGGAGAAGCAGATATCTCTGTCAAATGAATGATTTCAGATTAGGATAATCAGAAAAAAACTTCAAATCGAAAACAACCATAAAGTTGTCTGAACATCATTATCAATTATAAAGCATTCCATTTTTAGATTACTGTTATTTTAAAGAGACGAAAACTGACAACAATCTTAACAGAAGAGAGTCACGATATTAAAGTTAAAATATTCAATATTGCTGACAAAGTCGCTGGTGCCAGCAGGTGTCCATTGCCTCTATAGGGATGTCATTTAATCCACTCCGATATCTGTATCCTGCCAAGAAGTTCCAGATCAGAATGAAGGACATTTAAGGTCAAAAGAATCCATGTCTGAGAATTTTCATATACTGACATTGCTTCGTTGCCAACGGGCCTGTTCAGTGCCCCGACGAAGTTATCTTGGTGTCATGCATGCATTTACCCACTGCTAGCAGACCTGTTCAGTATCCCGACGGGTTTACAAGCACTTCCCACAGCTCTCTGAAGGTTTATTTAGTTTTAAAGATATTTAATAGAGCGGGGTGACACTGAAAATCTTGGTTTTTGGACATATCTTAGTAAATTACAGACCTTGAATAAATTTCTTATTAGTCCTTCATTAAGATCTAGAAATAGTTTGTTAATAAAACTGACTTTCAAGAGCAGGGAGACATCTCTGAGTTGTTCTCTTAAGGAACAGGGACAACATAAAAAGAATTTTTATGGATGATCGTGAGTACCTTCAGTTGCAGATTGAAATCAAGAAATCCTTTTCAAACAACGAGTTATGTTTAACATGGCTACAAACTCAGAAGAATATCACAATTGATGCTTAAACAACCTTCAACAGTTATTTTAGAGGGGAATTTTTTCTTTTCTCTTTGTCTGAACTAACCCATGATGTAGGCATGTGTGTCTCAGAAAAAGGAAAGACTGATAAGCATAAAGGAAAAATCAAAACAAAACAACAAAGAAAAGAAAACAACAAGCAAAACAAAAATATTTACACAGTGTACAAGGGAGTGTCATCAAGCGAAGTACCTTTTTAGAGCTTGGCCATTCACTGGAAAGGTGTCTGGATGTCCCTCTAAATTTTTTAATCGGAAAGCACTAGGACCCAATTTCTCAGCAATTAAAAATGGTCCTAGCCACAAGTTTTGAAACTTCATATGCTCTCCTTTTCCCTCATGAGGTTTGTGACATTTTAGGACAAGGTCACCTACCTCAAAATTTCTATCAGAGGCAGAATTGGAATCAAACCAGTTTTTAACAATGAGTTGATGTTGATCCAATTTTCGTTTTGCTTGAGCCCTCACTTCTTCTAATTTTAACAAAGCGTTAATTCGATTCTCCAAAGGGGGACAGTCCTCTTCCTGTACTTTCTGCGATAGCTGCAAAGATGGGAGGAGGACATGTGGTGGAAGAATCGTCTCTCTTCCGTAAATGAGAAAGAAAGGTGAGTTACCCACAACAGTTTTAGGAGTTACTCTATCAACCCAGATTGCGTTTAACAGTGCGTTATGCCAATTTTTATGGTTTTCAGAGACCGTTCTCTTGATAATTTTGATCAGATTTTTATTAGTCGATTCTGCCAAACCGTTGCCTTGGGGATAATAGCTGGCATAATACTTTAATTTAATTCATTTTTCTAGAGAGAAATCACTCATCTCAAGAGACGAAAAATAAGAAGCATTATCAAATACCAAGCATTCAAGGATACCAAAACGAGTAATAATATTTGAATTCAAGAAAGATATTACCTGGCTAGTATTTATAGCTTTTAATGGGGCAGCTTCAAACCACCTAGTGAAGTAATCTATGGCTGTTATGATATAATTATGCTGCTGTGAGGATGGCGGATTGATTGGGCCTATAATATCTAGACCCCACTGCTGAAAAGAGGAGTCTATTGAAACTGGTTGCAGAGGGAAGGCTGGTTTCTGTATCCGTCCGTATGCTTTTTGACAAATTACACACTTGCGACACAAAGCATGAGCATCTTTGAAAAGGGTAGGCCAATAATAACCTGCTCTTAATAATTTATGGGCAGTGGTATCTCCACCAAAATGCCCACCAGCTTCTCCTGTGTGCAATTCCAATAAGACTTTTTCTACTCATCTTTCTCAAGACAGCGCATTAGTACTCCATCAAAATTTTGACGAAACAGAATACCATTAATCAACTGAAAAGAAGCAGATTTTAATCTTAATTCTCTCCTTTTTATGGGATCAAGGTGATGGGGAGATGATCCGTGTATAAGACAAAATTGTATATCATCATACCAAGGACTAACAGGGTTTTGTGCACAGCAGATTTGATTTTGATAGTGGTGTCCTGGATTTAACATATCATTTTCCTCTTAATGTCCTCCTGTTGAATCAATGACCAATTTGCATAACCCTTGGCCTATTAATATTTGTGCTAGGGTGATTTCTATGTCATATTCTTGCAAGGATGTGAACCAGTTTGCCCTTTTTTCACCTAGTTCTTTCTGTACTAATAGATTTCTGAAAGCCAGGTAAGGGACAATGATTTTTGTCCTAGATTTCAAAAGATAAGATCGGAAGTGCTTTACTGCTTTGAAAACACCATAGGCTTGATGATCCACTACTGGGTAATTAAGTTCCACCCCCTTGAAGGCTGAGCTCATAAAGGCAATTGGGACTTCATTATTTTTAGCGTTCTTTTGAGTTAGGACGACGACATATGAACGGTCAGAAGCAAACGTGTAGAGGTTGAAGTCTTGCGAAAAGTCGGGGCTCATTAGAGCAGGAGCGTCTATTATGGCCATTTTTATTGAATTAAAAGCCTGGCTTTCTAAAGGTCCCCAATGGTACTGTACATCTTTTTTTATTAGATTTTGTAATGGTCTCACCATTTCTGAAAAGCTGGGAATGAATCTCCTGACAAAGTTTATCTGACCTAAGAAAGATTGCATGGACTTTTTTAACGATGGAGGAGGCAATTTCGAAATGAATTGGGTTCTTTCAGGGTTGATAATCATCCTTTCACTCGATACAATGAATCCTAGAAGTTTACCTTGTTCTACTGCGAAAATGGATTTTTTAGGATTCAAAGAAATGTCGTACTTACGACATCGTTGTAGAATAGATCTTAAATGATCTAGATGATCTTCTTTATTTTTTGAGAAGATAGTGACATCATCCAGGTAAACTACGACAGATTGATTGATTAAGCCTAGGAAAGCGATGTCCTTCGCTCTCTGGAAAGTGGCACCAATGTTTATGAGTCCAAAAGGCATCTTTCTATAAGCGTAAGTGCCCCATGGAGTGCGGAAGGTGGTTTTGAGTTGGTCTGGAGGGGACATCAAGACTTCGTTATACCCTGAAAAACCATCCAACAAGGATAATATTTTAGAACCAAATACTTGTTGAAGGATCTATTCCATGGGAGGGACAGGGTAGTTGTCTTTATCAGACGCTCGATTAAGATTTCAGAAATCGACGCATAGTCAGATTTCACCACTCTTCTTTCAGTCAGGGAAAAGATTAGAGACCCATTGTGTGTGCCTAACTGGGAAGATTATCTTAGCGTTCAGGAGTCTTTTTAATTCCTTCTTGACAGTTGGTTCACGTTTTGGGTGCATTTTCCTTAAATTTTGTTGAAAAGGTTGGGTTTGGGGTTTCATAGGAATATCGTGTTGTATGATGTTAGGATCAAAGGTTTTTAGGTC
This sequence comes from Picea mariana, assembly GCA_032191745.1. Classification (NCBI taxonomy): domain Eukaryota; kingdom Viridiplantae; phylum Streptophyta; class Pinopsida; order Pinales; family Pinaceae; genus Picea; species Picea mariana. The sequence continues at coordinate 538 of JASDQU010278042.1, read as the reverse complement.
ATCGTACATCCAAGAAAAAACATCTTTGAATTCCTTAAACAACTTAATAAACGCTACTTTTTCTTGCTCAGAACACCCCACCCCTAAATTAATGCACTTTGGGTTGTCTTTAGTTCCCAAATTCACTTTTTCATGCGTCAAAGAGGAACTATTCGTTTTACAGTTCACTGATTTTCTGAACTTGTCGTGAAGATCATAAAATTTTTCTAATCTAAATACAGATTTCGGGATAGAGTTTACCATGTCTGATGAAGATTCTAGAGATCTTGGATCTGGTATTACCGTAAAGTCATGAATATTTTCTTCATGGGTACCTTCGTCGATCACCACTCCCTAGAAAGTTTCTTCCATATGCAGAAAACTTATAATCTGTTGATCGTCATCGAAGACTCTCCAATTTGTGATGTTGTCTGGGACAGACGGTCTAAACAACAATTCGACAGAGAATGCATTCGGAGATAAGCCTTCCGCAGGAAAAAGTTTTGAAGCCATTTTAGCTAGCAAATAAGCTTTCGAATTATTCAATCTAGGAATAGAA
>JASDQU010278041.1:0-13653 GCA_032191745.1 Picea mariana | reverse complement strand
GGTGACAAGTGTCCCTTCCAATACCACTTTTTAGATGCCCCCCCTCTGTTAAAGTTCGAAAAGCACTCGAGGGGGTCTTGAATTTTTTATGTCCATGGATTTGTTTTATTTGGGGATGTGTGCATGAAGTTGTGGGTGTTAATGTGTGTTTTTATTAATTTTTTATTTGTTATTTTTTTTATTTATTTGTTGACATTTTGTTTTGTTATTTGTTTTTTTTTATATGATATGTTTTATTATATGTTTTCAACTTGTTTTTTAATTAATTATTATATGTTTTATAATATTTGTTTGTTTGTATAATTTCTAATTTTCTTTTGTTTTAATATTTTAATTATTTTTTTTATTATTTGATTAATGTCAATTCTAATAAATTAACCTAAACAATAGTTTAATTTAAATTAAGTTAATTACTAATTACTAGTTAATTAATAATTAATCTAATCATTATTTATTTTAAATTATCCTAGTAAAAAAACTTTATTAGGCTAAAAATCATTAGAAAATGCCACTTACCCTTTAATATTATTAGTTTATTATCCTAATTTTGTTTATTCATGCAGGGATGAGTGGCGAGTGAGTTGTGGTCAACGGGACAAATGGACAAGGGAGTGAAGGATGCAGTAGGGTGATGAAGGATCGGGCGAAATAGATGGAGCGGAAAAAGGAGTCAACCAAGCTAGAAGTCTTCATCACGGGGGAAATGTCAAATCAATAGTCAAAGAATCGAGCTACCTATAATTATAGGACCCAAACATGAGGCACCTGAATCTAACTACCATTCTTCTTGATATTGTAAATTACTAGAAATGGATAAAACGTGATCAATTTTACATGAATTTTTTACAGTCAAATTTGCTTCTTTAGATTCCTTTCTCTTCCAACAATCTTTCTTGAGATGTCCTGTTTTGCCACAGTGCCAACATTGTGCTTTACCCTTTCTTTGTCTTGATTTAGATTGGAAAGAACTTCCTTCATTCGTCTCTTTGGTTCGACCTCTGACCAGCATTGCCTCTGAAGTTGAGGTTTCTTTACTAGATTTTCTCCTCATCTCCTCATCCAACAAAGCTCCCACAATAGAGTCATAACATAAAACATCTGATGAGCTAAAGCTAATAGAGGTGACTAGATTATCCCAAGACTTAGACAATGAACAGAACAGTGTAATAGCCATATCCTCATCTTCGAATTTAACTTCCATACTAGTCAATTGAACTATAAGGGTATTAAAGGTATTTAAATGGTCAACGACTTTTGTACCTTCTTTCATACACAAACTGTACAACCATCTCTTCAAGAAGATTATGCTCGTTAAGGAATTCTTCATATATAGACTTTCAAGTCTACTCCATAAGCCTGATGTTGTCTCCTCTACTACGTTATTAAACAGAACGTCATCCGCCATACATAAACGAACGGTGCTAAGGGATTTCACATCCACATCCTCCCATTCCCATTTTTTTATGGCTGTTTGTTTCTTTGACTTGCCTGCCAATGCTTTTTGCAACCCTAGTTGCACTAGTAAATCCCTCATCTTGAGCTTCGAGAGCTCAAAATTGTTTTTACCGTTGAACTTTTCAGCTTCAAACTTTGAACTCTGCATCTTAGCCATTAGCACAAAAAATATCCTAATATCTACTGCTTATAAAACCCAAATATCTTTGAAAAAATATGTGGACGAATAATTGGTGAAAAGTTTATTTAAAAAACCTTTTAATAATATATAAAAAGGTTTAAAAAATCTTTTATAAAACAAAAAAATATCTCCTTTTAAAATCATTCACTTTTACATCTAAATTCCTCCACCATATTAACTTTAACTTCACCCACGTGACTTGTCTTGACACTTTTTAATTAATGAAAATTACCTTTTAAGAATACATGTCTCCACTCTTATCCTATATCATACCATAAGTTTTCAAAAAAATAATGCATACGAATATTTTTACTTGGGATATCATGGCTTTTTGACTTAAGGGAGTTGTTGCATGCACCTCAAGCTTCCACTGTGGGGCGTCCGCACCTCTCAACACACTTGGGGTGGGGGAATCTTATCAAATGTACACATTGTTCCTTTTCTTCGGCTGCAAAAATTCTAGTATTTTTTCAAAAACGTAAGGGTGGGTAATAAGTCTCTGCACCCTACGAGAAGAGGGACCTCGGGACAATTAAAAATCACAATTAACAATAAAAAATATAAGAAATAGACACACAGATTTCACGTGGTTAACCCAAATGTTGGGCTACATCCACCAAGCATAGGAATCAGTTGTCTTATTATCCGTATTATGGATATTACATTAGATATCCAAGTCTCTCACACACTCAGTCCCTCACAATCATTTTGCCTCTATGGGCTTACATGAATTTATACATTTACACATGAAACTGAATATTAAATGAAATCCCTATACATATTCTAACATGGTCTATTTAGTTGTAACCAACGTAGAATAATAGGATCCAAATCTATTTTTGGTAATTGGTTGTCACCAAATCCCAACAATCTCGACCTTGACAACAATTAACTTGATACCTTGCTTCTTCCTTTTGTTCATCAACTTTTCTGCAAGCCAAGAGAATCAAAGAACCGCTAAAGCTTCTCTAATAAATTGGTTTCATGATCTTGCTTGTGTGACTTTCATGACTTTGTATTTTCTAAGGGGTCACTCCACCTCCAACATGTCTTCCACAACTGTGTTGTGAGACATATTTAGTGATAGGTCTCCTCCTATTCAAAACACCTGTAAAATATACATTACAACTATGACAAACTATCGCAGTGTAACCATTATAGGTGACATTTGTGCTTCCCATACGCTGACGCACCCATTTCATTGCAACATCTGAATCTGTCACATTTCTGACAACATCATTAGCATGTGAAACATCTGGTCTTAACCATTTCAACACATACAAAAGACCTCCTACTAAACTTATACAAGACATAACCTTTTCTTCTTTATATACAGGCCCTATACTTGAAGAAAACTTATAATGGAAAGCATGAGGGATAAAAATTGTTTTTTCAATGTTCATATTGAACTCCAACCACAACTTACCATTACCATCTCTGTATACTTCCATGCCCTTAATTTGTTTTTCTCCTCCTTGAAACCTTATCTGAATTGTCCCGTCCATATAAGTCATTTTCTTACTGATTTTATCCATGCTTTGGCTTGCATAGAGCATATCATCAGAAAAGAACATCAATACTATGAATGTACTATAAACTTTATAGTCATTCCTACCCTTTGATAAATCCCGACTCACTATGAAGGATTCAAACCTCTTCTATATTTTCCTGAGTACCAATACGCCATACAATGAAATACCTAACATGCAAACAAATCTACCTTTCCGATCTTGAATCAACCCTTTTGGTTGTTCCATACATTCAATACCTCTATCAAGGATGACCTTGTGAGAAGTAGAATCCCACACACAACATCCCTTTATACAATCATCACAACTTCCAGAGATATAAAACAAGCAGGAATTCAGAAACAAAGATTTTAAGTCTGGAACTGATTTACCTCTTACTAGTACCTGCAATTCTTTCTTGTTCTTATGACGTTGATGCTTCTGCCAAAAACAAGAAGATACATCTATTACTTCAGATTCCACTTCAGTACTGCCTTCTAGCTTATAAAGGTTAGCAACCTTTGTTGTCTTCATCACTACTAAATTCCCTTTCGACACTATGAGAGCTCCACCTTGACCTGTATACTTATATCCACAAGAATCCAACACTCCTAATGAAATCAAATTTAATTTAATCTCATCTGCATATTTAACATCTGTTAATTCCCTAACAATACCATTGTACATCCTAATTCTAATACTACCAGACCCAACAATTTTACATGGAATACCATTTCTCATAAACACTATACCCTCATCAATAGATTGGTAAGAAAATAACCAATTTCTATGTGAGCACATGAGGTGGGAGGCATCTGAATCTAACTACGATTCCTCTTGATATTGTAAATTACTAGAAATGGATAAGATGTGATCAATTATACCTTAATTTGTTCAGAGAAATTTGCTTCTTTCATAGCGTTTTCCTCAGATTCATTTCTCTTCCAGCAATATTTCTTGATATGTCTTGTTTTTCCACAGTGCCAACATCTTTCTCTATCCTTTCTTTGTCTTGACTTAGATTGGAAAGAACTTCTCTCATTATTCTCTTTGGTTCAACCTTTGACCAGAATCACCTCTGAAGTTGAGGTTTCTTTACTAGATTTTCTCCTCATCTCCTCAACCAACAAATCTCCCACAAGAGAGTCATAATCTAAAACATCTGATGAGCTAAAGCTAATAGAGGTGACTAGATTATCCCATGACTCAGGGAATGAACACAACAATGTAATAGCCTTATCCTCATCTTCAAATTTAACTTCCATACTAGTCATTTGAATTATAAGGGTATTAAAGGTATTTAAATGGTTAGCAACTTTTGTACCTTCCTTCATCCGCAAACTATACAACTGTCTCTTCAAGTAGATTCTTCTCATCAAGGAATTCATCATATATAGACTTTCTAGCCTGCTCCATAAGCTTGATGTTGTATCCTCTACTATGATATTAAACAAAACCTCATCCACTAGACATAAATGAATGGTGCTAAGAGCTTTCACATCCACATTCTCCCATTCCCATTCTGTCATGGTTGTTGGTTTCTTTGACTTGCCTACCAATGCTTTTTGCAACCCTTGTTGCACCAGTAAATCCCGCATCTTGAGCTTCCAGAACTCAAAGTTGTTTTTACCGCTGAACTTTTCAACTTCAAACTTCGAACTCATCATCTTATCCATTAGCACAAAAAACTCCCAATATCTACTACTTATAAAACCCAAACATCTTTGAAAAAATATGTGGAGGAATGATTGGTGAAAAGTTTATTTAAAAAACCTTTTAAATATATATAAAATGGTTTCAAAAACCTTTTATAAAACAAAAAGAATTCACCTTTTAAAAACATTCACTTTTACATTTAAATTCCTTCACCATATTAACTTTAACTTCACCCACGTGACTTGTCTTGGAACTTTTTAATTAATGAAAATTACCTTTTAAGCATACAAGTCGCCACTCTTATGGTATATCATACCTTAATTTAAAAAAAAAATAAAGCATGCAAATATTTTTACTTGGGAGATCCTGGCTTTTTGACTTAAAGGAGCCGTTGCATGCAGCTCACGCTTCCACTGCAAGGATTCCACACCTCTCAAAACACTTGGGGTGTAGAAATATTATCAAATGTACGTATTGCTCCTTTTCTTGAGCTGCGGAAATTCCAGTAATTTTTCACGAACGTAAGGGTGGGTAATAAGTCTCGACACCCTATGAGAGGAGGGACCTACAGGGATGTATAAATTTACACACCCTCACAAAGATTTCACTTCTTCCAGCTCCTCTGAGAATTTGAAGCTCTCCTCCAACCAGCTCTGATACCACTTGTTAGAATTGTCAATGCGGAAAACACAATTCACAATGATAATTAACAATCACACACATAACCCTGAATGGGGTGTCAGAGGGTGCAGCGTGGAAAGAACTGGGCAAAGGTATAGGGAATCATGTCATACTACCACGTGATGGGCTTGTGCCACAGCCCACTACCTTACCCGATGCATAAATGTTCATAAATCTGAAGTGAGGGCGCATTTATGCGATAGTCCTCTCCCCTTCGTCGCGAATTCGTTTAAGCCGGTTCACTGTGTCTGGAGCACATTTCTTTATGGTGGCTGCAGGGCTCGTCCCTTCGCAGCACAGGCTCTTCTCTGTTCTCCTCCATTGGCACGAAGTGGCCCCTGCTATACTCCTCCATGGCCTGCTCTTAGTTCCCCTAGCCAGCTGCATTGAGCATTCAATGACTCGCCCGAGAGGCAGACCGAGGAGAGGCGCTCCCTGGAGGCCTCGACGACCCTTGATCACACCTCCCAACTCGACCTCCACTGAGTCCTCCCCACACCAGCAGACTAAGTCTCCTCCTGTCTCCTTGCAATTTCTGCAATTCAATTCCATGGCTGTCATTCCGTGTATGCCAAGATCCCCTAGCGTATCCCTCTAACCCCATGCCCTTTCACGACCCTTTGGGTGACAGGGGCAGTGACCCCTCTCTCCATGGTGAGTCTAAGAGGGAAGCTCCACACTTCCTTGAATCCTTTGATAGAGCGAGAGTCAAAGAAAGCCTGTCTGTACTGCATGACCTAGTTTTTGAACTAAGGCAAGAGGTAACTGATTTAAATTATTGCCTCCAGGCCACAGATGCAAAGGTGGTGAGCTTTGTCAGAATTATATCGTCCCTGCACGAGGCATTTCTCTTCGAGTCTGACGAAACCAGTTCAATGGAGGACTCCAAGGCGGCTAAGGGTGAAGATCAGCGCAACGTGCCGAGTCCAGCAGGAGAAAGATGGAAGAAGGACGCGCACGGGGACGACACCAAGGGAGCTAAGCGCAATGAGGACAATGGCAAGCAGTGCGATGATGGGCCGACATACATTGAGGAAGAGCCCTGCCCAGGAGACCTCCACGCCATGTGGTTCAGCTACTAGCCAGGTGTTTAAACTTTTAGTAGTTGTTAGTCTATAGAGTTTCCAGGTCTTGGGTGAAAAACAATAGTAGTACTCTTTTAACTTATGACTGGTTTCACTAGTGGTTTGGATAGGCTGGATGGGCTGGTTTCCCCATGGCTGGGGCAGTCCAGTAACTGCAGCCTGGTCAGATATGTATTTTGCTACTCTGCTTCAGATTTTGCAAGATCTTAATATAATTACTCATCTTATTTACAAAAAAAAAAAACAATCACACACATAAGAAATAGACATAGGGATTTCATGTGGCTCACCCCAACGTTGGGCTACGTCCACCAATCATAGGCATCAATTTTCTTATTATTCGAATTATGGAGATTACATCAGATTTGCAGGTCTCACACACACTCAGTCTCTCACAGTCATTTTTCCTCTACGAGCATACATGAATTTATATATTCACATGTGAAAATGAATATTAAAGGCAATCCCTATCTATATTCTAACTTGGTTTATTTCGTTGTAACCAATGTGGAATAATAGGATACAAATCTATTTTTGTTCATCACCTTTTCTGCAAGCCAAGAGAAGACAAGCACCACTGCAGCTTCTCTAATAAAAACAGTTTCATGATCTCGCCTGTGTGACTTGCATGAATTTGGATTTCTTGAGGGGTCACTCCACCTCGAACATGTCTTCCACAACTATGTGGTTAGACATATTTAGTGATAGGTCCCCTCCTATCCAAAACAACTGTAAATTATACATTATAACTATCCCAAACCATCTTAGTGTAACCATTATAGGTGACATTTGTGCTTCCCATAAAATGAAGCACTCACTTCATTGCAACAGCTGAATCTGTCATGTTTCTGATAACATCATTAGCATGTGAAACATCTGGTCTTCACCATTTCAACACATACAACAGACCTCCTAATGAACTTACATGAGACATAACCTTTTCTTCTTTATAGACAAGCCCTATACTTGAAGAAAACTTATAATGGAAAGAAAGAGGGATAAAAATTGGTTTTTCAATGTTCATCATAAACTCCAACCACAACTTACCATTACCATCTCTGTATACTTCCATGCCCTTAATTTGTTTTGCTATTCCTTGATCCCTCATCTGAATTGTCCTCTCCATCTGAGTCATTTTCTTACTCATTTTATCCATGCTTCGGCTTGCATCGAGCATATCATCAACAAATAACATAAAGACTATAAATGTACTATAAACCATATAGTCATTCCTACCCTTTGATAAATCATGACTCACTATGAAGGATTCAAACCTCTTCTATATTTTCCCGGGTAGCAATAGGCCATACAATGAATTACCTAACATGCAAACAAATTTACCATTGCGATATTGAATCAATCCTTTTGGTTGCTCCATACATTCAATATCTCTGTCAAGGATGACATTGTGAGAAGTAGGATCCCACACACAACATCCCTTTATAACATCATCACAACTTCTAGAGATATTAAAAAAAAAGGAATTCAGAAACAAATATTTTAAGTCTCGAACTGATTTACCTCTTACCAGTCTCTGCAATTATTTCTTGTTCTTATGACCTTGATGCTTCTACCATAAACAAGAAGATACATTTGTCACTTCATATGCCACTTCAATACTGCCTTCAAACTTATAAAGGTTATCAACCATTGTTTCCTTCATCACTACTAAATTCCATTTCGACACTCTAAGAGCTCCACCTTGACTTGTATACTTATATCCACAAGAATCCAACACTCCTAATGGAATCAAATTTGATTTAAGCTCAACTACATATCTCACATCTATTAATTCCCTATCAATACCATTGAACATCCTGATTCTAATACTGCCAACCCCAACAGTTTTACATGGAATACCATTTCCCATAAACACTATACCCTCATCAACAAATTGGTAAGAAAATAAAAAATTTCTATGTGAGCACATGTGGTGGGAGGCACCTGAATCTAATTGTCATTCTTCTTGATATTTTAAATTACTATAAATTGATAAAATGTGATCAATTATACCTGAATTTGTTACAGTCAATTTTTTTTCTTTCATAATGTTTTCCTTAGAGTCCTTTCTCTTCCATCAATCTTTCTTGATATGTCCTATTTTTCCATAGTGCCATCATTTTTCTTTATCCATTCTTTGTCTTGACTTAGATCGGAAAGAACTTCTCTCATTTTTCTCTTTGGTTCGACCTCTGACCGGCATCGCCGCTGAAGTTGAGGTTTCTTTAGTAGATTTTCTCCTCATCTCCTAAGCCAACAAATCTCCCACAATAGATTCATAATCTAAAACATATGATGAGCTAAAGTTAATAGAGGTGACTAGATTATCCCAAGACTCTGGAAATGAACACAACAGTGTAATAGCCTTACCCTCATCTTTGAATTTAACTTCCATACTAGTCAATTGAACTACAAGGGTATTAAAGGTGTTTAAATGGTCAGTGACTTTTGTACCTTCTTTCATCCACAAACTATATAGATGTCTCTTCAAGTAGATTCTACTCATCAAGGAATTCATCATATATATACTTTCAAGCTTGCTCCATAAGCCTGATGTTGTATTCTATACTACGATATTAAACACAACCTCATCCGCCAAACATAAATGATTGGTGCTTAGAGATTTTTCATCCACATCCTCCCATTCCCATTATGTCATGGTTGTTGGTTTATTTGACTTGCCTGCCAATGGTTTTTGCAACACTTGTTACACCAGTAAATCCCGCATCTTGAGCTTCTAGAGCTCAAAGTTGTTTTTACCGCTAAAATTTTCAGCTTCAAACTTCAAACTCTGCATCTTAGCAATTAGCACAAAAAATATCCCAATATCTACTGCTTATAAAACCCAAATATCTTTGACAAAAATTGTGGAGGAATGATTGGTGAAAAGTTTATTTTAAAAACCTTTTAATAATATATAAAAAGGTTTAAAAAATCTTTTATAAAGAAAAAAAAATTCACCTAGTAAAAACATTCACTTTTACATTTAAATTCATCCACCATATTAACTTTAACTTCACCCACATGACTTGGCTTGGATCTTTTTAATTAATGAAAATTACCTCTTAAGCATACACGTCTCCACTCTTATGCTATATCATACCTTAAGTTTTCAAAAAAATAAAGTATGCGAATATTTTTACCTGGGAGATCATGGATTTTTGACTTAAGGGAGCTGCCGCATGCACCTCAAGCTTCCATTGCGGGGAGTACACACCTCTCGACACACTTGGGGTGCATAAATCTTATCAAATGTACTCATTGTTCCTTTTCTTCAGCTGTGGAAATTCCAGTAATTTTCATGAACATAAGGGTGGGTAGTAAGTCTTTGCACCCTACGAGAGGAGGAAGCTGTGAAGATGTATAAATTTACTCGCCCTCACACAGATTTCACTTCTTCTAGCTTCGACAAGAATTTGAGTCTCTCCTCCAACCAGCTCTGATACCACTTGTTAGATTTGTCAATGCAGAAAACACAATTCACAGTGACAATTAACAATCACACACATAAGAAATAGACATAGGGATTTCACGTGGTTCACCTAGTTGTTGGGCTACATCCACCAAGCATAGACATCAGTTGTCTTATTATTCAGATAGTGGAGATTACATCAGATTTGAAAGTCTCTGTCACACTCAGTCTCTCACAATCATTTTCCCTCTACGAGCTTACATGAATTTATACATTCACACATGAAACTGAATGTTAAATGCAATCCCTATCCACATTCTAACTTGGTCTATTTGGTTGTAACCAATGCAGAATGATAGGATAAAAATCTATTTTTGGTAATTGGTTGTCACCAAATCCCAACAATCTCCACCTTGACAACAATTAACCTGACACCTTTCTTCTTCCTTTTGTTCATCACCTTTTCTGCAAGCCAAGAGAAGCCAAGCACCGTTGCAGGTTCTGTAATAAAATTGGTTTTATTATCTTGCCTGTGTGACTTGCATGACTTTGGATTTCCTGAGGGATCACTCCACCTCAAACATGTCGTCCACAACTATGTTTTGAGACATATTTAGTGATAGGTCCCCTCCTGTCCAAAACCCCTGTAAAATATACATTACAGTTGTCACAGACCATCTCAATGTAACCATTATAGGTGACATTTGTGCTTCCCATACGATGAAGCACCCATTTCACTACAACACCTGAATCTGTCACGTTTCTAACAACATCATTCACATGTGAAACATCTGGTCTTAACCATTTCAACACATACAACCGACCTCCTACTGAACTTATAGGAGACATATCCTTTTCTTCTTTATAGACATGCCCTATACTTGAAGAAAAATTATAATGGAAAGAAAAAGTGATAAAAACTGGTTTTTCAATGTTCATATTGAACTCCAACCACAAATTGCCATTACCATGTATGTATTCTTCCATTCACTTAATTTGTTTTGCTTCTCCTTGATCCCTCAACTGCATTGTCCTGTCCATCTGAGTCATTTTCTTACTGATTTTATCTATGCTTTGGCTTGCATTGAGCATATCATCAACAAATAACATCAAGACTGTGAATGTACTATAAACCGTATAGTCATTCCTACCCTTAGATAAATCCTGACTCACTATGAATGATTCAAACCTCTTCTATATTTTTTCAGGTACCAATAGGCCATACAATTAATTACCTAACATGCAAAAACATTTCCCGTTGCGATATTGAATAAACCCTTTTGGTTGTTCCATACATTCAATATCTCTATCAAGGATGACCTTGTGAGAAGTAGGATCCCACACACAACACCCCTTTATACCATCATCACAACTTCCATAGATATAAAAGAAGTAGGAATTCAAAAACAAAGATTTTAAGTCTCGAACTGATTTACCTCTTACTAGTACCTGCAATTATTTCTTGTTATTATGACCTTGATGCTTCTGCCATAAACAAGAAGATAAATTTGTCACTTCAAATGCCACTTTAGTACTGCCTTCCAGCTTATAAAGGTTATCAACCTTTGTTTCCTTCATCACTACTAAATTCCCTTTCGACACTGTGAGAGCTCCACCTTGACCTGTATACTTATATCCACAAGAATCCAACACTCCTAATGAAATCAAATTTGATTTAAGCTCAACTATATATCTAACATCCATTAATTCCCTAAGAATACCATTGAATATCATTATTCTAATACTACCACAGTCTTACATGGAATACCATTTCCCATAAACACTATACCCTCATTGATATATTGGTAGGAAAAGAACCAATTTCTATGTGAGCACATGTGGTGGGAGGCACCTGAATCTAACTTCATGTCTTCTTCATATTGTAAGTTACTAGAAATGGATAAAATGTGATCAATTATACCTGAATTTGTTACAGTCAAATTTTGTTCTTTCATAGTGTTTTCCTTAGATTCCTTTCTCTTCTAGCAATCTTTCTTGAGATGTCATGTTTTTCCACAGTGCCAACATTTTTCCTTATCCTTTCTTTTTCTTGACTTAGATCGGAAAGAACTTTTGTCATTTTTCTCTTTGGTTCAACCTCTGACCAGCATCGCCTCTGAAGTTGAGGTTTCTTTACTAGATTTTCTTGTCATCTCCTCATCTAACAAAGCTCCCACAACAAAGTCATAATCTAAAACATCTAATGAGATAAAGCTAATAGAGGTGACTAGATTATCCCAAGACTCAAGCAACGAACACAACAGTGTAATAGCCTTATCCTCATCTTCGAATTTAACTTCCATACTAGTCAATTGAAATATAAGGGTATTAAAGGTATTTAAATTGTCAGCGACGTTTGTACCTTCTTTCTTCCACAATCTGTACAATTGTCTCTTCAAGTAGATTCTACTCGTCAAGGATTTTGTCATATATAGACTTTCCATCCCGTTCCATAAGCCTGATGTTGTATCCTCTACTACGATATTAGATAAAAACTCATCCACGAGACATAAACAAATCGTGCTAAGAGATTTCACATCCACACCCTCCCATTCCCATTCTTTCATAGCTGTTGGTTTCTTTGACTTTCCTACCAATTTTTTTTGCAACCCTTGTTGCACCAGTAGCTCCAGAATATTGAGCTTCCAGAGCTCAAAGTTGTTTTTACTGCTGAACTTTTCAACTTCAAACTTCGAACTCTACATCTTAACCATTAGTACAGAAAATCTCCCAATATCTACTACTTATAAAACATAAAGATGTTTGAAAATATATGTGGAGGAATGATTGGTGAATAGATTATTTAAAAAACCTTTTAATAATATATAAAATGGTTTAAAAAATCTTTTATAAAACAAAAAAAATTCACTTTTACATTTAAATTACTCCACCATATTAAATTTAACTTCACCCACGTTACTTGGCTTAGCACTTTTTAATTAATGAAAATTACCTTTTAAGAATACACGTCTCCACTCTTATGCTATATCATACCTTAAGTTTTCAAAAAAATAAAGCATGGGAATATTTTTACTTGGGAGATCATGGATTTTTGACTTAAGTGAGCCATCGCATGCACCTCAAGCTTCCACTGCAGGGAGTCCGCACCTCTTGACACACTTGGGGTGCATAAATATTATCAAATGTATGCATTGTTCCTTTTCTTCAGCTGCAGAAATTCCAATAATTTTTCACGAATGTAAGGGTGGGTAATAATTCTTCTCACCCTATGAGAGGAGGGACCTGTGGAGATGTATAAATTTATGCACCCTCACATAGATTTAACTTGTGCCAGCTGTTATAACCCTATAATTTATAGGATCAACTGTTGATTGTATTTTTCTTCCCTTCAGTTTTTTTTATTTGCAGAGATTACTACATCCTGAAAAAGAAAGAAAAAAAAAAGAAAAAGAAAGAAAGTGAGAAAAGAATAAAAGAGGGCATAACATAAATTAAATAAAGCCCCATGCAATAACAATGGCTTGATCCATACATTCTAAGCATGGCCAGTTCCTTTTAAATTGATGTTGATAGGCTTAGTGAATAAGCTTGACTAAATTGTTTGATTTTAGTCAAAGATGATACGTTAGTTAGTGAATAAATTTGACCAAACATTCTAATATTGGTCAAATATCCCCTAGGTAGAAGTATTTTCTTAGTCCAACAGTCTAATAT
>JASDQU010278040.1:1870-15049 GCA_032191745.1 Picea mariana | reverse complement strand
GCCCAATATAAACGTAAGTTAGATCAACATCAACAATTGGTTAAAAGCTGGTTCGATTCTAACTCTGCTTCTAATAGGAATTTTGAACTAGGTGATCTCGTCTTGAAATGGGACAAACCGCACGAGGGAAAGGGAGAGCACACTAAATTCCAAAACTTATGGCTTGGACCGTTTTTAATTGCTGAAAAGTTGGGTCCCAGTTATTTTCAAGTGCAGAATCTTGAAGGGCAGCTTGACACCTATCTGGTTAATGGTCAAGCCCTGAAAAGATACTTTGCTTGATTACAACCCTTGTATATTATGTAAATATCTTATTTTTTGCGTTTTCGTTTGATTTCTGTTTTTTATTTTGATTTGAATTGATCAGTTTGTGTCTTTGGAAATACACATACCTGTACACTGAGCTATTCAGACAAAGACGATAGATAATTCCTTCGCTGAAATAACTTCTAAAAAATTTGTACAAACATCATTGGTATATTTCTGAAATTTATATCTGTGTTGGAAAAATCTGTTGTTCGAAAGAAGTTGCCTGATTTTGATCTCTGAGCAAAGTTCGTCATGATCATCTATTATGTTTTTACTCTGTCCCTTTTCCGTAAAGGAATGACTCAGAAGATGTCTCCCTGTCTTAGGAAGTTGTTTTTGTAAATAAAACATCTTTGGATCTAAATAAGGGATGATTCTAAAAAATTCTGATGAGGTTTGAAAAAATATGTTAAAATATCAAGATTTTCAGTGTCACCCTGCTCAGCTATATATCTATGAAAAACAAAATAAAGTATGAATAAGAGTTGTGGGAAGTTCTTGTAAACCCGTCGGGATGCTGAACAGGTCTGCTGGCAGTGGGTAAATGCATGCATGGCGCCAAGACAACTTCGCCGGGGTACTGAACAGGCCTGCTGGCAGCAAAGCAATGTCGGGTATATGAAAATTTGCAAAAAAGAAACCTCTTTAATGTCCTTTATTCTGATCCAGAACTTCTTAACAGGATACAGATGTCAGAGTGGGTTAAATGGCAACCCTGTCGAGGCTATGGACACCTGCTGGAAGCAGTGGCTATGCCAATAGTATTGGAGATTTTATCTTTAATATCATGACTTGCTGATCTTAAGATTGTTATCAGTTTTCATCTTTTGAAATACTGCTGGAATAGTTGGTTAATGATGATGTTTATACAATTTTCTGGTTGTTATTTTTGAGTTGAAATTATCTTTGCTGTCCTAATCTGAATTTGTTTCTTTTGACAGAGATAACTGCTTCTACCAGTGTGTCGCCATTGTTGGCAGCCAAATCACATTTTTCCATTTGTCTTATAAGCTGCCTACACCAATGTTTGCAAACATCGATTTTTCGTTACAAGTCTCAGATGAACGACACTTTTATTCTTTGTGTCTTTTGCACGATTATTTTTCGTTTTGTTTTCACAGCTGGAAGCATGAAAACATTAGTCTTTCGAAGCCGCGTTAGAATCATTGTTTGAACTGTCATCATCCTCCTTATTGGTATGCCCTTTGCACCTACATTTCGCTTATCATTCTGTAGCTGGCAAAACTTTCTAACTGTACTCATTGGACATTCTTGTATTGATTGGGTAATTTGGTTTTATTAAGTTTGTAAGGCATTGGCTCTTGGATTTACATGGATTTTATTTGACCTAATGGATCTTTGGTTTCATAAGATACATGGGGGTTATGATTAAATCTTTCATATATACATCCTTTTAATATAATGCCTATGTCTATGCTTTCACGACTATTGGTTTGATTATATGAATACCCATTGGCACATTGGTTGAAACTATTGATTATATGAGCTGATACAATACATTGGCGCATAGTTGATTTTGGTTTTGATTTATATGTCGTGTGTTTAAAACGATGGAATAATGTTTTGCACGCGTTGGTTTATACATTGATTTCATTAGTTGGGGCACATGACTTGATTGTTGAACTACTATTATGGATTGAACAGCTATGTAAATCGGCGGTTGTATTTTGACCATAATTGTTTTGCATGGCAGGGATAAACTCCACCACCTTCACACGCTAGCATTTATGCCTACCCTTATCACCGTTCACCTCTGTTAGCTCGGGAAAACTTTGAGTAGCTATACTCATGTGTGTGTTATGATACAAACCCTCGGCTTACCATGTGCTCGACTCCATGGCACCAATCGTGCGGATCGAGCCAAATGGCAACCAAGCCTTGTTAATGTTTGACAATGCCCGCAAATACCTGGAGGATAACGGATGGCTTACCTTCGTGAAAGGATTTGAGGGTTTTAATCTAGCTGTGGCACGACAGTTTTCCATGACCTTCGATGGATGTAGAGCCAAGGTGGGCAATATACAGTTGGAAATCGATGAGGAATTCATCAGTTCTGCTACAGGGTTAGCTGCCACAGGAAATCGTTGGTTCAAAAATTGTAAGGTCGAGGAAGTGCCTTGGACACTGTTGTTCCTCTCATGCAAAGTTACCTCTTGTGATAGAGGTATGCCCATCTCTGCACTTAAGCCACGATGGCATGATACTTTGATGGTAATCAAATAGTTCGTGACCTGTGAAGGTCGATACGGACTTGTGTTTCTCTACCACCTGCGTTTGCTAATGAATTTTATGGGATATTCGTTGAATATGCCCTTTTACTTTCATCGTAGCCTATATAAAATGTCGAAAATATTTAAAAGGCATAAGGCTGACAGTATCCTATTCCACTATGAACTCATTAAAATTATCGTTGTTTATCATTTGAGTTTGCATGGTGATAGTTGGAAAGCTTTCGTAGCTCGAAATGGTTTCGAGGACACAAACCCTATATAGGTTGACAAGCCTATGGTGAGTGAAGTTAAGACTGTAACCTCCGTGCCCTTCCATATCCTATTGCCTGCTCCTAAGCCTTCAACCTACCCTCCTATCGACTTACCAGACGTTGGAACTGAGAAGCCCGAGACTATTAAAAAACCTGTGAGCAGAAAGCCCAAGGAAAACCCTACTGCTAATGACAAGGGTAAAAGGAATGCTAGGCTCATTTCAAGGATGGCTAGAACCAAACCTAAACCCTCTGCTGAGTCAAAGCCTATAATCCTGAGTGAGGATTCCGATTCTAAAGTAGAACATTTTTTAGCCGATGAGTACCCGTACTCGCAGGGTTTATGCCCCGAACCACCTTACGATTTCGTGGCAAATCTTCCCCCCCACCTAAGAAACGATCCCAACTACCCTGGTATTGAGCTTCCTAATGAAACCCTCAGTTATATGATCAAACCCTCACCTGCACTTTCAAACCCCTCATAGCCTTCTTGCGATCAATGCGATTTATGGTTGGAACGATACTACATTGATGTTCCCATACTCCAATCGAAAATTAAATCACTGGAAAGTCAAATTGAGGTATTGACCAGCCAACGAGACCAACTCCAAGCAGCTGATAAGAAGAAGAAGACGATAGGCGCCATCCTTTTCAAAAATGTTGAATCGACTACGGCAGTTATCAACTCCAAGTTGGCATGATCAAGCCGTCTCGTCGCTATACAGGTATGATTTTGATATCGTTTCTGTTTTATGAATGATCAAGGTTAATATAATGAGTCGAATTTGGTTCTGGTTACATTTCGAAATGGCTCTGTAATAATGTGTTTATCCTATATACATTTCATTTTGCTAAAAATAAAAAAGAAATTTCGATTTGATATATGATTTGTTCATTCCCAGTATAGCAATCGATAGATTTTGATTGGATTTGAATGGTCTTCATTTGGATTTGATTGATTGGTTTGCCTTATTGAGTTAAAAAAATTAATAGTTTGTCTTTGACTGGATTGGTTTGTATCCGATTTGAAAAGGAAGTTTTTCATGCTCAGTTTAGAACATGATCATGTTCGGATTTGATTTTGTTATGATTCATATGATGTGATTGGCAAATGATTTCAGAGTGTTTGGTTGTTATGATTTTTCAACAAGCTATGTCCTATGATTTTCTAAATTGGGAATGCAACTCTGTTCGATTTTAATGTGGAATGAACTACTCTGTTTTTATAAAAACAATATGCTCATTTAAGTCTGTGCAGGTTCACCCGAATCATGGAATGGATTCGATTCGTGACAACTATGCTAAACCCCAACCGATTGATTCGCTTGATTGGATTGCTGTTAGTTCTATCATTTTAATGAGTTGAATCCGGATTATAATTGATGCTCTTTTTGATTTTAAGTTACAAAACGAATTGGTCAAACCTGGTTATAATTCATTGTCAAATGAACGGTTTTGATCGAAGTCAATCGATCTTGTTTGCCCCAGTTTACAAAAACAAATGATCTGATATCTCGTACGAACTCTGTTACACCTTGTTATGTTTTCGTTTGTGGACAGTTACGCGCCAGTATTGGTTTGATTCGCTTATGGTATAAATCGTTTGCTATGTCATTACAGCCATAACAAATAGTAAACGATCCTGTTCGATTCGATCATATCTCCTGTTGGTAAAATGACATATCAAATGCATAAGATTTGTTTTGATTATATCGGTTTCAATTGAATATCAACATGATTTCACAACTATTGGATTTGATTTGTTGTGAAACGATTACAGTGTTGTTCCATATAATTTTGTCACCCGACTTTGTGGTAACAAACAAAACAGAGTATGCCTATCTCTGTAGTCTCTTAATTGATTTGGATCCTGTTTGATTTCGAAGGGTATAAAAAACTCAAATTAAATGATTCGTTTTCAAATGGCAATTGGATGTCAATTAAATGGAATTCTTTAAAAGATTTTCAAATAATTTCTATACTGATTCTGTGTCTTATTTAGACTAGCTACAAAATCAGAGGATTCTGTAGCTAGTTCTATAGATTTAGATTTTTATTATTTCCTTTAACAAATATCATTCTAACTTGTTCATTTTTGGTCCTTTTCAGGTGAATTCGAATTGCATGGGATTTGATGGACAGTCTAGAGGATATTTGTGTTTCTAGTTTTATTGTAGTTTCCTAGTTTAGTTAAAATTGGGATATCCTCCTAGATTTTTGTAAACAGTTTTATAACTTCCACAGGGAGGTTTTACCCTGTGGAAAAACTTATAAATACTTATTATTTCTGTAATAAGGATCATCCTCATTAGTGGGAGAACAAGGATATGGATTTCTAATACAAACAAAGATAGAAGTTGATGTTCTGCTACAGCTTTTGCTTTCACAATATCAGTCTTTTGTTTCATGTTTATGTTTATCAATTTGCATCTGATTAATGACTACTTTAGCTATTTTAGTCTTTTGCAAAATGATATGAATTAATTTATGTGATCCATGTCTGATTTCTTCCGTTACTTAAAAACACAGCAATTACTTGATTCACTTTATGAATGACAGATTTCTCTTCTTCATCAATTGGATTATTTTGTATAAGTCTTTGCATACTGGTTTACCTAATTGTTGAGATTTATAAATCATATGATTGTTTTGATTTTTATGTCCTGTTTGTCCTGTAAATAAACTTAAAGAGCGTTGCAGCTATCATTTACGAGAATCTCCTGAACTATTTGGTGCGGGTTTCCTCCCTCCGATCATCTTAGAAGATCATCATACACAGGACAAACCTGGAGCATTTCTAGGTCAGTTTGTTATTTATTTGTTTAGTATATTTATTAGCAGCTTAGTTAGATATATTTGTAGTTTAGATTAGTGATTTAGTTTAGTTAGTTTTCTGTTTTATTTATGTTCATAAAATTATAAAATCAACATCTTCCTCTATCTTAGGGTAGAATATTAATGAGTTTTTCAGGTTTTATTCAAATCTGTAAATTGTAGATATTGTATATTTTGTGAATAAGTTATGTTTTAATAATTAGTTTTAGTTAGTTTGTTTAGTAGTTAGTTTTAATTAGATTAATTTATTAGTTATTTTTATTTATTATTAGTTAGTTTAGTTTGTTTTATTTGTTTTAGTTAGATTAGTTTGTTTAGATTAGTTTTGTTTTTTTGTTTATTTAGGGCCTTAGATCGGCTAACGGAGCCGCTAAACCTATCAGGGTGGTTCATTCCAAATGGCTTGGGTTATTAGAAAACCCCGGACCGGTTCCACTCTCTCAGTTGACAGACGGTCGATTTCGCCTGTCAGCACAAGCCCCTTGAATTTAAGGTGGACCCAAGTGCCCACATCATTAATTTTGATTTTGCTCAATGATGCCTTTGTTGCCTTGATGACTTATATGCTAACCATCCAACATCCAATGGTCCTATGCCCAAAGTGCGATGTAGCCAACAACTGCACCCAGGTGCACCTAGCAATATTCGCTTCCACTTACTTCCCAACAGACTTTCTCAATCCAACCTCTAAATCAATTCTAGGATTTCCTCTTTTAGTTCATGTCTTGTTCTTCTTCTTCTCACTTATCCAACACAATTTTACCCACTGTGCCAACCTTGAAATTAACACAATTGCAGATTTCCTTTATACTCTTGGTGACTGACTTCTTGAATGATTGATTTTCTATTCCTTATCACTTTTGAGGCATACTCCTTTAATATGAGAGTTTCCTTGCACTTACAATCCCCTTCACTTTAAGGTGGACCCAAGTTCTCACATCACCAATTTTGAGTGTGCTCGATGGTGCCTTTTCCCCCTTCATGACTTATGAAGTAACCATCCAACATCTAATGGTTTTATTCCCAAAGTGCCATGTACCAGACAAGTGCATCCAATGGATGTTTGCCTAACAGATGTGTGTCTAGTGAATGTGTGCCCAATGACTATGTCCCACAATTGTATTCCACAAATTCTTATGATCAAAGGAACTTTTGTCATTTGTTGCAACCCCCAAGTGTGGAACGCCCAACGCCTTGGGTCCACATATATCCCAAGTACCCAAGTATATAAAATCCATTCAAGTTCTCTATTCCAATCTTGTCTAGCATGCATCATATTTACATATTGGATGGGTTCATATACATAATCCCCATTTTTCCTTCCCTCACCAAGTTCCCTTCCAAGATTCTCTTGGTACATCCAACTAATGCTAGCTACCAAGGTCTGTGCTGCACCTAGTCTAAGCAAGGGCACCCGACATGTTCATGGTGGGCCTTGTCATTGTGTAAGGGTGCCCAAAACCATCTCTTTTAGACTTAAACCTTCTGTATGTCCATCTATGCTAGTTAATGACCAGCAAGGTGATCATGTTGTGGGGGTTCCTGAAGCCGTTCAAGGCTAGGGCATTACACCCGACCTCCTCCATTTGATGGGATTCTCTAAATATTACTTCATACATGAATAAATATTTTACTAAATTGGTAATTTCCTTGGTCAAATTAGGGATGATTTCATCTATCCCTGCTACAACATGGGCACCCACTTTCATGGAAAAGGTCAACATTTAAAAATCCATTTAAATATCAAATAATGTTATGCATTATTTTGTTTTTGACTTTCAACAGATTGCATCATAGTTTCCCATAAACAACATGCAATTCATGCCTATATTCACAAAAGAAATGTGATTGCAATCGAAACATATTGAAATCTATGTTTATGACCAAAAAAAATTCAACATTGCCATCATTTGTAACAAAGTAGAATATGTGACACACTTTTCTCCACTCTAGGTAAACCAAGAAGTTAATAATTTAAGATTGTTCACCTTTCTATGGAGTTACATTAGAAGGTTGAGCTCATAATACCTTGGTCTTTGAGGTCATTATCAATGATCTTAGGCTAATTCATTTTCATTGATAACTTTGTGAAATTTAAAATATTACATAATTAACTTTGTTACAAGATGTTATTCCATATCACATGGACTTTGCATATTGAAAAGATTCCTTCATATATATACAATCTACATATATTAGTTTGTAATGGGTTATACCTGCATGGGTTAGTAATTAGAGGCTACAAATTAGTCATACATTAAAGGTTACAGGTTAGTAGGCCCACAATGATTTGACTGCTAAAGCCTATGAAGGTATACATACCCTACCTCCTTTGGATTTGAACTTGTGACCTCCAAGGAGGAAACACATTTTCTTAACCATTCAAGTACAACAAGTTTCTACCCACAAATATGGAAATGGAAGAACCAAACAATGAGTATAATGCATCCCTTGTTTTTGATAAAATATAATCCAACATTTTTTTTCCTAGAATATTAGGATCAAAGAGTATGAGAGGTGGACAATATGAAGCAATCATTGTTCTCTATGTTAAAATATTGTGAGCATATAGCATAACAATTTCACCTTTCCTTCCATGATAAAGAATGCACTGGATTTTCAGCTATGAAAGAGTGTGCATAGATTCATAGCCATGTAATTAAGATGGGCTTAGGGTCAGATGATTATGTGGGAACCGCACTAGCCAACATGTATGTGAATTTTGGTAATATGAAGGATGCGTGCAAGGTGTTTGAAAAAATGTCTTAGAGAAATGTAGTCTTACAGAGTGCCCCGATTATAGGATATGTGCGAAATAGGGAGGCCATTGAATCCTTGAAAGTCTTCAATCGAATGCAAGTGAAATAAATTAATTCTAACCTAGTTACCATTATGAGTGTGGTGTTGTCTTGTGCCCATTTGAAATCTTTTCATAGGGCTGAGATGATCCATGGTTATATAATATTGAGAGGATTCAAATATCATGTTTATGTGTCTACTGGTATCATAGGTATGCATGCTAAATTTCAGAGTGTGAATATTACACACCGAGTGTTTGAAAAATGCCCAAAAACATTGTGGTGTCATGGAATGCAATGGTCACTAGGCATGCTTAGTGTAGAAAAGCAACAACAAAAGTACTCTAACTCACATAAGACTTTTTTCAAACACTTAGTAGACATAGATTTATGTCTTAAATGAAATCTAATATGTAATAACACACATTCAACTATATCATAAGTAGAAACACACATTACTAAGGATATAGTAGTCGAAAATAATAATGAACATCAGTCACAAAACACATGTGCACACTCAAAATTTTGGCAACTAACCAGGGAAAACCCCAGAATGGGGAAACCCATCAAGAGAGATTTATTATGAGCTTCAGGAAGAAAAAACATCTATAACAGTAATACATTTGGAAGAAAAAGAAACACACTTACAAACACCCACAATAGTCCCCAAAATATCTTCCTTGAAAACTGTGCCCAAAAGTCTGTACTTCCTCTATGGCCCTACTGAGAATCAACACCTTGAAAATAGTTCCAAACTGTTTCTATATAGTGTGATCAGTAAGGTCACTCTGCAACAAGAAAAACCCTCAAACTTCCCCGATTTCCATGCCACAAGATTCCTCAAAAATCATGCCCACTTTCCTGTTGTACGACCTGTATGGATCTGTACAATATGACCTCCCACTCAGTAGTAAAATTCAATAAATTCTCATAGAACTTTTTCTTGGGATTTGTGCCCAAATTCTCTTGGAATCCATGCCAAATATGCTACATACTTGTTTCTTCCAACTCTCTCTCAAATCTCTCTTGAATTGTCTTTCACACTACCCTAAGCTTACTCTTATAACTAAAATTGACTTTTCACCTTCCCCATCCCTAAATCCAATGGCCAAGATCTAATCTTTCATTTTCAAGATCAAGGGACATGATTCATTCCCTCCAAAATAAATCACTTAAATTTACTAAATTTATTTTCCACTTTATGAAATAAGTTCACTTTATGACATAAAGTCACTTTAATAAAATATTAGAAGGTCACTTTTAGAAAAAGTCACTTTAATAAAAGAACCACTTTACTACAACTTTATAAAATGCCTATTACAAAGTCAAGTGCCTAGTAGTGAAAAGGCAAGGTCACTTCCATATACCAGATAAAACATGCGGAGTACCTCCATAGATATAAACACTAACACTCCCTCTTAGCAAGGGTGGAACTCACTACCATCATCATCACCTAGTCATATCCTCAAGTTCATCACATTCTTCGCGGTAGGAGCTCCCTCTAAACCTGGAGCCAACCTCAACACCTGTACTGAAATCGAACCTGAAGACCTCCTCTTGGAAACTACTCTGAAGCTTGATCTCCTAGGAGAATCCACTCTCCCATACTGAGCTTTTGTCCACTCACACCATTTGAGCCTCCTATTGATGCTCAAAAGAGACTCCCTCTCTTCCTTCATATTTCAAGACTAAATTCTTAGGCCCACTGTAGTCTCAGGAGCTTCCTACTCCTCATCCAACTTTGAATATCTAATTGTAGGTTGTCCTCGCACAATGTACAACCTATCAACTCAATCACTAGTCAATTGTGGCTCAACCACATCCGCTCCCTCTCTGTAGATAAAGACATGTCCACTCTTGAACAATGTTGCATATTCCACATATCCCAAGGCTAAAAATGAGAGAAGGTTAATCTTCATCCTTAGTAAAAACAGAACTCATCAACCAATAGGAATTCTCCAAACTCAAGCTAGAATGTGACCCTTCCAACTCCATGTACTACTCGTTCCATTCCCCCTTCACTTTCAAATAGCCGATTTGGACCTGTCTCTATGATACTAAGGAATATACACCATACTAATGTTATATGACATGAGTCTCCATTGTCAATGATCCATCTACTGTCATGCACAAATCTAACAGTCCTAACACTTGACACGAGAGTGACCAATGAGAAATCCTTCTCAAACTTGTTTGAAAAGTCCTCTACTATTGTTACATTAGCTGCAATTGTCCCCTCCTTCTCCTTCCTCTTCAGACACTGGGTTAAAAGGTGGCCATACTAGTTATAGCCGAAACATCTGACTTTTCTAAAGTCTTTCTCGAAACTCCCTTGCTTATTACTTTTTCTCTTTGTCGCAAGAGAAACATTCTCTTCATCAGCTCCATCTCCCTTTTGTCCATTCATCTGAGATATTTCTTGCATCTCCTCCTAAGTGAAATCATCCCACATTCTTTTATATTCTTGTAAATGTTCTTGACCCACCACACACTTCATGAAGACTTCCCATTCCTTGGTGAATCCTTTAAAGGATTTTCTCACCAACTCTGAATTTAAAATGACCTCCCCAACTAGAGCCAACTCATCTTTCACCTGTGCTACCTGGGTAAGATAGGATGACACACTCTCACCCTTATCCATCTTAGTATCATGTAGCTTTTCCTTTAAGGCCATCTTTCAAATCTCATTCTTCTCCTCATACAAGTTTTTTAGTGTCTCCCACATATCATAAGCTTTATTATTCTCAGCTAAGTGTGGGATAAGTGAGTCTTTCACTCCATCCAAAATAAGCCTCTGATATTTGGCTTCGTTTCCCTCATATACATACAAAGCAATAAGGATTTTTGTGGGAAAAATTATTATAGAGCTGACAAAACTCTAAAGTTTGTTCTCCCTGAGAATAGTTGATATTCTAACTTTCCATTGCAAGTAGTTGGAAATCCCTTTCAACTGGTCCTCATATCTGATGCAAGCAACCATTTCTTCTCAATTGTTCAATAGAAAAAAAAACCAAGTTCCCCCCTTCAAATCCATGCCAAAAATAACACTACTCATTGTAACTCAGAGCACCTGCTCTGATACCATGTAGAAAATCAACAAAAACATTACTCTTACTCACATGAGACTTTTTTCAAACACTTAGTAAACACATATTTTTGTCTTAAATGAACTCCGATATGTAATAACACACATTCAATTATATCATAGCCAAAAACACACATTACTAAGCAAATAATAGTGCAAAATAACAATGAACAAAAGTCACAAAACACATGTGCACACTCAAAATTTTGGCAACCAGCCAAGGAAAACCACAGAATGGGGAAACACCAGCAAGAGATATTTATTATCATCTTTAGGAAGTACAAAATCTACAATAGTAATACATTTGGCAGTAAGAGAAATGCACTTACAGACACCCATAAAAGTTCGCAAAATCTTTTCCTTGAAAAATGTGCCCAAAATTTTGTATTGTCTATACAGACTTGATGAGAATCAACAACTCAAAAATAGTGCCAAATTGTTTCTGTGGTGTAGAAATTTTTAACACACTCTATGCATCATGTTTTGGTGGCCTACCATTTCCCTTTATAGACTATGTTTCCTCATCTTTCTCAGTCAAAAGTCCAAAATTCAAATTTCCGTACATATACACAGGATGTAATGGGGAAACCGAGTCGCCAAGTCTATTACGAGGAATAAATATCTATGGTTTGGGTTAGGACCATAAAATATAGGAAGACACTAAGAAATCAACTCAAATCTCAAATATGCTAGATAAATGGAAATGCCAAAAAACAAAGGCTAGAAGCCTACCTCCTCCAGACGTTTGTAGGAGACCATCGTTGAGCTCACAATCCAATGCTTGATACCTACAACCTTTTCTGAACATCCAAGATACACATGCATATGAAAAATGTATGAATTTCCATCATATAAATTAGCATAATCCATCAACATGTATAACAAATTTACCAATGGATAATTATATTTTCATTTGCAACAAAAAAAGAAGGGCAAGAAAAGAGTATTATCTTCTATCAACAATAGTCATGTCTCCTTTGAAAATAGCACAAATTTTTGATTCCATTCATCAAAGGTTTGGTTTTAGTATCGATTTAGGAATCTAAAATCATTACCGAGAGCTTAATCCTCCGATTGGTTATTCTTCCAGTCCTTATGTAGAGTTTGTTGATGCCTCTTATGTCATAATATTTTGTCAATGTTCAGTCTTGAGTCTATGCTTCCTGAGTTATCTGTCTATCTCATACTCTTTTTCAAAGGAACTCTAAACCTGTGTTGGACATCCCTTAAAATTCTCTACTTTGAATGTCAACCATCCCTTTATAAGTGCATCTCAGAATCAAATGAAACTATTTTCCTACCTTACATCCTGGGCCTACTTTTATGATTGGTAGGTGACCTTGAACCCAACATGTTGTTGGAAGGTTTACAGTTGGGAGTAAGCTTCTCATTGATGGAAAGAACAGTGATGGAAAAGATCAGCGATGGCAAATAACAATGATGGCAAGAATAGAAAAATCGTGAAGTGACAAAATCGCAACGTGGACGAAATTGCGAAGCGACGAAATTGCGAAGGTGGACGAAATTGCGAAGCAGCGAAATCACGAAGTAGCGAAATCGCGAGAAGATCTGGGTTGTAGGATTTGGGGTATCTACGAAGGCTCAATATCTGTTAGATATGGTGAAGCTGCAAGGAAGAAAAGTCCAAG
>JASDQU010278039.1:0-14882 GCA_032191745.1 Picea mariana | reverse complement strand
TCAACTATTAAGACAGTGAATGGGTCTAGACAGTAGAATATGAATTTATACCTTTTTGATGCCCACAGATTCCATGAAAATGGAAATATTTTCAAATATTCCTCCCCGAATAATCCCCCCAATCCAAAAAAATCAGAGAATTCCTAAGAAGAGGGATTTGTCAAGGTTTCTTCCAGAGAAAGAGTGGGAAGGCGTACACCTCATGCACACCAAGTAAAAACCCCTACCTCTACAAATAGTTTTGAAATTTTGGGCAAGTACCCATAAGAGTCACTCAATGATCATCTTGAGGATAATTGCTCAAAGAATCTCTCCAAGCCACTGACTTGATTCAGAGGAACCCAAAATGAAAAAGTTAAGAAACGATCCCTCCCCTCCTTGGGATATAGTATTTGAAACCATGAAAGATGAAATTGAAGATGACTTTGAATAGGAAATGAAATATATGGATATGGAAGGAATGAATTTGCAACAAATCATGGAATATTTCCAAAGGTGTGACATACACTCAATCCCAGCTGAGCAAAGAAACAAATTACATAAAGCTCCTACAAAGAGAAAAAAAATCCTCTATAAATGGACATCCCATGAGCTCGAACTTGGCGCTGGGGGTGCACACCAGCAAGATAAATCCATAGAGGAAAAACCCAAAGGATGACAAATGCAGGGGCAGGAAATAAAATTGCCAGCTTCTAAAAGAGATTGGTGATATCTTGGTCAAATCAAGAAATAACGTGTTGATAATAGACTCTTATCTACCATCCATCTCTTAGCCTTTTCCATGAATATTATTTTCTGAAACATACAAGGTCTCAATGGTAAGAGAAAGCATTGAATCTCACGAAAAAATATATTTTATGAATCTCCATATTTGTTAATGTTGCATGAAACAAAATGTTGGGGTGACACCATAGAATCTATATTCAAACAAATATGGCAGAATGGACAATCCATGGCACTAGAGACAACCAAAGAAGCTGGGGGATTTGCTCTAATCTGGAACCTGGATACTATCTTCTTAGATAACTTTTTTACCACAAGTCATAGTCTCTCATCCCATTTTAGATGCACTGGGTCAGTTGAAATAAGGGTGATAACCAATGTTTATATTGGATTGCAATTATCAGTAGAAAAACTCACCTTCCTGCAAATACTGGAACATGTGGCCAATATTGTTGGCAACAATCATTGGATTCTTGGTGGAGACTTCAACCTTTTAGCCTCCCTGGGAGAGAAAAGATGGGGAATCCATAGACTTGATCATGATAGTTTGGCATTCAACTCCTTCATTCAAAATAAACAACTAATTGATATTGAAACTATTAATGTCTTACATATTTGGAATAATATGCGTGAAGGTTCTCAACAAGTGGCCTATCGATTGGATCACTTTATAACTTATGAATCAATTTTCTTATCCAGGAAAGGCCTAATCACCAACATTGTTCCCGATGTAGGATATTATCACTGGACCATCTTTCTCTCTCTAAATCTAATGGGATATCCTATAGAAAATCCCTTTAGATTAGAGAAATTTTTGCTTTCACATCTAGAATTTCAAATGAATATCAAGGAATGGTGGAAATAGGCAGAGGTCCTTAACAAAACCCTTATGTACATATTACAGTAGCATCTCAAAAACTTGAAGCAACGCCTACGAATCCAAACCAAAACAATTTTCATAAATATTTTTCAGGCTCAAAAGGAGTTGGAAGAATGAATGGAGGATATCTAACAACAAATCATACCCTAGAGAACCTAGGAATATATAATCACATAGGAATAAAAAGTTTGGTCAAAATTGGAGGAAAGATATCGTCAAGAGGAAATCCTATGGAGAAAAAAATCTTGCATTCAATGGATCAAAGAGGGAGAAAGCAAATCAAATTCTTGCATTGATCCATGATCCAATGGTGACATGCTGGTCACATCCTCCAACTCAAGACTTATCAAGGTAACATTCTTTCTTCTCAACATACATTGAACAATAATTAATCTCTTTTTTCAAATATCTGCTAACTGAGCCCCAACCAGATCGCACCATTTCTATTCAATCTATCACCCAACATATATCACACCTTGTTTCAAATGATAACAATGTCAATATTCTTAGGCCCATATATTTGGATGAAGTTGAATTGGATGTCTTGGGAATTCCCATAGTAAAATCCCCTGGGCCTGATGGCTTCACCTTTGACTTTTTTTCGCCATTTTTAGCCAATTGTTAAGAATGATGTTTGGGACTTGGTTTCAGAATCCCAACAAACATATGGGTTCCTCCCTACCCTCAATTCTACCTTCTTAACCCTCATTCCTAAGGAATATAAAGCCAAGGAAGAAATTCAATTTCAACCCATTTCCCTATGCAATGCCATCTATAAAATAATCTCCAAAGTCATCTCTTCTCACCTAAAGACTCTTTTACCTCTTTTAATTAGTCCCAAGCAATCCGACTATGTGGAATGTAGAATTTTTTTGTATAGCATCACCCTATCCCATGAGGTCACTCATTCCCTTAAAATTACCCATTATCCTGGAATTCTCACCAATCTAGACTTATCCAACGACTTTGACAAGCTCAACCAATAGCACATTCACTTGGTCCTCTTATCCTTTTGGTTCCATGAGGAATGGGTCAACTAGATACTCTCTCTTATTTCATACACCTTCTTCTCCATTCTGATAAATGGCTCCCCCTCCCCTCCCTCCAATCCTTCTTGTGGAATATATCAATGTGACCCTCTCTCCCACTTAATTTTCATTTTGATGGCGAAAGGCCTTAGTAAAATATTTAAGGAAACAATCTCTTCAAATCATCTTATTGGGCTCATATTACACAACTCAAATCATCCTATTTCCCATAGTCACTTTGTGGATGATACCATGCTTATGGGTTTACTAACTTCCAAAGAATCTAGAGCATTCAAAAGAGAGTTGGAATCTTTCTTGGAAGCCTCAAGCATGTCCATTAATATTCAAAAATCCCAAATATTATTTTTGAATACCCCGTTAGTAGTTCAATTCCATATCTCTCATATCCTAGGATTTTCCAGGAGCTCCCTTCCATCTAAATATTTAGGGGTTCCACTCATTGTCATAGCTATAGAAATTTTTCCATGGGAGGAAGTCCTCATCAAAATTAGGAAAACAATCTTATGTTGGACCTTCCATTCCTTAAACTTTGCTGGGTGTCTCACTCTTATCAAGTCGGTTCCTCAAGCTACCCCCCTATACGCCTTTTTTTCTTTAGCTTCCCCCAAGAGAATCCTCAAGACCATTCAATCTAATCAGTGAAATTTTATCTAGTAGAGAGATAAGGAGGAAAAAAACGGGCCTTGTGTTTCCTAGAATATCCTCTACTTTCCTAAGAAAAATGAGGGTTGGGACTTTGGGATCTTGGATATTAAACATAGTTCTTGGTGCCAAAATATGGTGGTGATGGATTCAAAGTAAAGGTGATATTTGTAGTGAACTATGGAAACTCAAATATTCCAATCATATCTTGGATACCGAGCTCATCAGAATAGATTGAAATCACACAAGATCACTTATTTGGAATGTGGCTTGGAAGAATAAATACCTCATTCATAATAAGAGTTTTTGGGAAGTACATGATCGTAAATCAACCATATTTTGGGAAGAATCATGGAAACAACTTCCCAATATCCAATCCTCCTTAGTGTATCATCCTATAAAATATACCATTCAAAATAGTCATGGAAGTCTTGTACATCACTACTGGAATACTCAAGAATCTTCCACAAACTAGTGAATCTAGGATATAAATATAGATCACATTCCCCTTCAGTGTAGGGAACAATTATCAGAGTTGGAAAAAGGTTCTCTTAGCACGTAAAATCAAACTCTCTAATAATCCTGACAATCTCTGATGGGGTCATAATCCTGGTGGATTCTTCAATCTCAAGGAAGCTTACATATTGGCAATTGACCATGCACAGATTTTAGGAAAAGACATATGGGCCAAAATATGGCACTTCAATATTTGGCCAAAGTTGGCCTTCTTCCTATGACTAATGGTGCATGGAAAAATTCTGACTTGGGACCAACTGACACGTCAGGGATTTTTGGGTCCAAGGTTCTACATTCTTTGTAGAAAAGTAGAGGAATCCAAGGAATACCTGCTAAATTATTTTCCCTTCAAAAATCAACTTTGGGACAAGGGTGATTTGATATTCAAACAATTGTATCATGATAGGGATAGTGTATAGGATGCCCTAGCCACTTGGAAGACCATTGGATTTTAGAACCCCATCTTAAATAGGATTTGACATCTCTTCCCAGGCTTTGTGATGTGGGAAACTTGGAAGGAGAGAAATAGTCGAATATTCAAGAATGCAAAACATCTGTTAATGATGGTTTAGGATCACATACATAAAGTCATTCTTAAAATAATTAAATCTCAATCGTGGAATGAAGAGGATGTCAAATGTAATCCCAAAGAGTATATCATCCTCTCAATATGGAATCTCAACTTAACAACAATCACCCCTTGTTGATCACTGCGGGGGCCTCATATCTCCTCCCCCATTTCTTGGTCCCCTCCACTTGATCATTTTATCAAAATTGATTTTGATGGGGTTGCAAAGAACAATCCTAGAGATGATGGGTATGGAGGAGTATTTTGCAACTCCATGGAGCAAATTATTAGAATTTATTATGGAAGCCTAGAAACAAGCTCCAATAACGCGTAAAAGATTTAGGCACTCCTTACCGAATTAAAAATAGCCAACGGACTTAATTATTCCAAAATCATTGTGGAGGGTGAATCTCAACTCATCATAAACATATTGATTCACCTCTAGAATGGTTCACTACCTTGGAAAATATCCAAGAAATGGAGTCTAGAGGACACTCTTGAGCAACTTCATCAACTCTTACTCGATGCCTCCACCATCATTCCTTTTAATGAAGAAGATATATATGCCAATAATCTTTCTTATCATATTACCAATGTAGGGGTGTCCAATTGACCTGAAATCAATTATATTGATTGGAACTCTCTAGATAATGCCTATCTCAAATAAGAATGTCACATACTTAGCCAAAAGGACCTCCCCTCCCTTGTATTGATATGATATCAGAATTTGACAAGGGAAACCCAGTTATCTTCAGGCTTGCATGGGGGCGTTTTTGAATTTGTTATTTGATGAATATTCTAGCTTTGCATAGGTCTAACAGGTAGATTGGTAGATGGATGGATGGTTTCGCTAGTCTCTCAGTCATGGTGTTGACAAAAAGAAGGAAGGTAAAGAGTCATTCCCACTCTACAAAGGATACATCAGAAGAAGACACTGTCTCCAACTCCTCCAAAATGCCATGTTTCATTCTTTTTTACTTTTTGACTATTAGTTTTACCATGTTTTGTTCCTGCAATAGCTTAGCTATTCCAAACCTTGACAATACTATGGAAATTTTAAGAATATCTAGTCTCAGTTTAATATTCCAACGTGGTTTCCCTCTCGGTATGTAGATACACCCTCTATCTAGCCCATTTTTTATAAGAATTGCTCAGGCCATTTCCATAAGTAGTGAATCTCTATACATTATGTATTTTATATAATATAAAGAAAAAAAAAGATTACTTAAAAAAACGATACTAGTGTACACACACAAGATATATATGCATATATGGCACATACATAGCTCGTGCATGTACTAATGACAAAAATCATCACATCTAATGCAAATTTCATGAATGCTCACAACCTATTCGATAGTGTAATCAAACTCATAATGAAATAAATGAATAATTTACACTAACATAATAGTAGAAATCCGTCAGTCACAACAATTTAACATGAATGAAACATTCACCTAGATTATCATAACTTAGTTAATCATTTAATACAAAATAACAAGGAATAAGTTAGACACTAAGGTTACATGATTAAAACCCAATAACACTTTCAATTAATTTGAACACCCTTCCTCCCTAACCTACTTCCATATTCCAAGTCCTATCCTTCCTTTACTAGACTATACTATAGAATCAACTATATTAACCTAACTCTAAATAGAACCCGTAATAATAAGTTTCAACTACCTTGACCAAGCTTCCCCAACAAGCAACTTGTAGTCACCATCACACATCTATGCGAGTGTGACTTAACACAATCCTCCCATGTTTCCAGGTTTCGAAGGATAAATGGTGGGAAATTACTCCACCCCTCTTGATACAACTAGGGTCAATACCTTATCATGGGACATACTGTGGAACCATGTTTTGGGAGATTTGTCATCGAATATTTAGTTTTAGGTTGCTGTGCGACCTAAAAAATGTACACTTTTCCAAATATAATAGTAATGCTTTTGAACCAATATAAAATAATATAAGGATGATTCCTATCATACCATTTCACATTCAATGTCTATGACATTGACCACTTAATATCACATTTCTATGACTATCACATAGCCCATTCACCCTATAATTTACTTCTAGCATGCAAGTTTTAATTGAAGGATCTTGGTACACGGATACTAGATTTAATGATATTTTTAATTGTAATCACATAAAATTCATCATTAAAAACATAAAAATAATCATTCATAGTATTTACATATATGTAGGTTCACATGTCCATAATTTGAAGTTGCAATGTTTAATCATGTTCCACATATAATAAGCAACGAAAATTCAATTAGGCCATAC
Source organism: Picea mariana (assembly GCA_032191745.1). Taxonomy (NCBI): domain Eukaryota; kingdom Viridiplantae; phylum Streptophyta; class Pinopsida; order Pinales; family Pinaceae; genus Picea; species Picea mariana. The sequence goes on along the minus strand of JASDQU010278039.1, from coordinate 8,209 downwards.
ACAATTTTAGCTTCCTAGGTAAAAATGGGGTGTTATAAAGATGTTTTTGCATATCCTCAAGAATGAAACATTGGTAAATAATCCTTTCATGCTTCCATTTAAAATCAAGAGACACCTCATGATTCATTTGAAGGTCAAATATATGAAGATAACTCTAGTAAAGACCCTGATGGTTAGAACATCCAATCATCCTTCACTTCTCCTCTGCATGAAAGTAAGGATTTGACATGTTACACTCCTTTCCAAGAATTTAAGTTTTGTGATACATACTTTATAAACTTGGAAAAGGAAAATGTAATGAAGAAAGCATTATTTTTTGAATAGCACGACAACAAAGAGATTGAAAATATTGATGCTCTTCTCCATATTGAAAGACATAAATGAGATATAAGTTGTTTTTATTTTGATGGAGATCTAATTTATGGCATAGATGATGATGGTTCTATAAATAAGATTACATATTTTTGGTCTTGTGGAAATCCAAAAACAATCAAGGAATGTGAAACTTCATAATGCATGAACAACCTTGTCGCCTAACCAATAAGCCTAATTTACAAGTACACAAAGGGTTTTTTTTTATGGCCAAATCACATACGAAATTTTCTAGCCATAGATGTCCCCAACTTATGACTTTCTTATGCATAAAATTCCATCTAGTAATAATGATTTTGAGGCTGAATTTTTTGGTAGACATCAACATATTCAATCTTGGGATTATTCAAGGAATTTTCATCCTCACATAGGAGGGAAGCCAACCCTAATTCATGAGTTTACATATTCTTTCAAATCTGATCGGCTCTCTCATGCTTTATTTACATATGTGATCAAGAGTAGAAAGAAGGGGAACCAATATTCTTATAAGTTTCTATTGGGGCCACCTTTAATTCCCCTCTTACTTGATGATTTGATGAGAAACAATGATGGACTTCCTTATGCTTGTATCAAGGAAAATGATTACATCAACCCCATCCACCTTTGGATTGATGATGCTTGTAGAAATATAGGTGAACCTTGGCATGCCTCTGTTCTTCTCTCACATGATCATGACCCTACTTCATATTTTGGCTAATGAAAGGTAAAGGAGATGATGGAATATGTACACTTGATCCTTGAAGTTTCATTATTTTGGTTTGTGACCCAACATAAAGGTAAATTTTGATGGTATTGATAAACTTGTCAAATGGTTGCAGTGGATATTTTTATTTTACCTAGAATGTTTATTTATTTATGTTAGAGTAGGTAAGAATGACTAAGATCTCTAGCATGCACATTATATTTACTTGCATGTTTCATTTACTTTATTGATTTTTGCATTTTTATTTTGTTCTAGAATAAAGTAAGATGATGCTCACATGTTATATGATTTCTTTGAGATATGGTGCTACTAACTTGTTCTTGGTTCCATTTCATTTATGCATGATTTATTTCTATCTTAGGAGAGGGGGAAAGTGTAGTGTAGCTAGAGAGGTAGTAGGGGGCCCGGAGGGCCCATAACGATAATAGTGGAGGCCATTCAATGTAAGGTGGACTAGGTCCACTATATTATTAAATAAGACCCACTATGGTAGTCAGACATATTAGTATAAACATAATAAATGTAAGAGGACTTATTAGAATGTTCTACTTCTAGAAGGTTCCTCCTCTAGATTGTTCTCAGTGGTTAGTATCACTATATAAATGGGTTCAAGAAATGTAAGGAGCCAAGTTGAGAATTATTGTATTTGGAGCATGTATTTCATTAGGAGGTTGCCCCCTCAAAGAGGCAAGTGAACATGATAGAATCCCTTCCATAATATGATCTATTGTATGGTAATGTAGTGTAGCTAGATAGGTAGTAAGGGCCCCAAGGCCCGTAATCATAATAGTGGAGGCCATTCAATGTAAGGTGGACTAGGTCAACTATATTATTAAATAAGTCCCACTATGGTAGTGTTGAGCGCTCAACACACCCTAAAAGCCTTATGAAATTCTATCACTTTTTAGGTACCACTTGTTTTCTTTTACTGTCTAAATCGATTTCACTTTGGGGGGTGGTTTATTTTGTTTTGTTTTCATGACTCTTATTGATCAAATCGGATGTGTTTGAACTTGTTAAAAGAAACCTTGTGCCTAAAAGAACTTGACTTTCCAATTAAGAATTGACAATTAACATCGCAACTGACGCACCTGTGTTCGACGTCGACAAAAATGCAAGAAGGTAAAGTGGCCAAATAGTTACACTAATCGCCGACCACTGATGCGCCAACCCTCTTAGATCTAAGAAATAAACTAATTGTGAACGCTTTCTCTGAAGATAAGAAGGGAAAACCTTTTGTCCAACCGTTCCTCTTGACATTTGAAGTCTTCAACAAAAACCTCCACAATTGTTTGGTTGACTTAGAGGCATCCTCTAATGTTATTCCATTGTCCATATGCAAGAAAATAAATGCAGTCCCTCTCAAAAGTGATAAACATGTGGTACAACTAGATAAAACCCAGGTGAAGGTTATGGGAGAGCTCAAAGATGTCATGATCAAGATGGCAACACACCTGAAATTTGTTCAAGTAATTGACATCATTGTAGTATATATCCTAGAAGCTTATGGATTCCTATTTAGTCAAGAGTGGTTCGTGAAGTTGAATGGATACTTTATCACAAACTGGGCTCACCTTTGGTTTCCATTAAAGGGAAACGCAAACATGATTAGGATCAATATGGAAATTTATCTCAAACATACTGTCACCGATTTAGAAGCCCTCAATGAACCCTCTTTGACAGATTTCCCCGGCCTAGGCAATTATTCTCGTGACTCCGATTTCAGGAATTTCTCTCCCCTCTCATCTGATGTTCCTCTTACTCAAAACTTCGAAATGATTTTTCAGGAAAATGTGCTGATGACGATGGAGGAAACCCTCTTCTGTCAGGAACCTGTGTTAAAAATCACGAAACAGATAGGAGGAAAGGAGGAAAGTGGTAGGAAAAAAAAACTGATGGTTTTCGCTCACAAGTCTGGACCTTGTACTTTGATGGGTCTAAGTCACAAGAAGGATCAAGAGCGGGGTGTATCCTCATTGATCCCAAAGGTAAATGGAAATTCTTGTCTTGCAGACTAGAATTTGAGTGCACAAACAACACCGCCGAGTATGAAGCTCTAGTACAAGGGATAAAGAAAGCCATAGACTTAAATGTTAAAGAACTAAAGGTTTTCAAAGATTCTTAAATCATCGTTAGAAAAATAAGGAACACTATACATTGCAACTCTCCCCACCCAAGGAATTACCAACATCAAGTGCACATACTAATGGAACATTTTGAAGCCTTCAACATTACAACGACCCCCAGAATAAAGAACACTAGTGATGATTCTTTGGCCACTGCTTTCTCAAGGCTATCCCCTTTAGAAGACTATGAAGCCTCTCGGTTCACTGTGGAGCTACTCTACAAATCGTCAATGCCCAACAATATTTCCAATTGGAAGGTATTTGAAGGAGATGAACATATCATAAATTTTTTAACCAATCAAGATAATTTTAGAGATCTCGCTATTGACGATGAAATATTTCAGGCACAATTAGTAGAAATGACCCCCATGTGAAAAAACATGAAACAAATCAATCGACTGACAAACCGAGGTCTCACACGACACCTAAAGGGGTAGCTAATTTAGAAAACCTTTTTGACTTAAGGGAAAGATTCAAAGGGTCAACGAACACAAAGACGGGGGAGTTCATGTCCCATGCATGAGACTATAAATCTAGGAACCCTGGAAAACCCTAAAAATATAAATCTAGACAAGACAATGTCTAAAGAAGAAAGGAAGGCCTATCTCAAACCTTTTAGAGAATATCAAGATGTTATTGCATGGTCATACCGAGATCTGAAGAATCATGACATTCACATAATTCAACACACAATCCCACTAAAACCCGGAGTAAAACCCTTCCAACAGAAACTCTGAAAGTACCACCCATCTCTGGAACCCCTCATGTGTCAGGAGTTAAAGAAATTACTAGATGCTAAAATTATTTTTCAGGTTAGAGACTTTGCCTGGGTAGAAAATTTGGTTCCTGTCAGGAAAAAGTCCGGGGAGATCTGCCTGTGTGTGGATTTTAGAAACCTCAAAAGATCATTAGAAAAAGATAATTACCCAGTCCTACCAATGGAACAACTTTTGCAGACCGTGTCTGGTTATGATATTTCCTCCTTGATCGATAGTTTTTCAGGTTACAATGAGGTTCTAGTTTCAGAGGAAGACTGATTGAAAACTACCTTCTTAACCAAGTGGGGAACCTTTTCTTATAAACACGTGCGCTTTGGGTTAATTAATGAAGGGGAAACCTTTCAGAGGGCCATGGACGTAGATTTTCGAGGATTTATCAACAAGTGTGTAGTAGTCTATTTGGATGACATAATCGTGTATTCAAAGAATAGAGAAGATCACATCCAACATCTAAACCATATTTTCAAAAGGTGTAAAAAATACAGTATATCTTTAAACCCTAAGAAAATTATCTTCGGTGTCGAGGAAAGGGAGAAAAAAAATCAAAGTTCGTCGAGAAGATAGTTAAAAGATGGGTTGATAAGCATACGACCAAAGAGAAGAATTTTGAAGTAGGAGACTTAGTCTTGAAATGGGATAGAGAAAATGAGCCCAAGGGAAAACATTCGAAGTTTCAGAATCTGTGGCTCAGACCTTTTCAGGTAGCTGAGAAAATTGGGGTATACACGTATCGATTGCAAAATCTGAGGGGGGAACCTGATGCCCTCCCGGTGAATGGCCAAGCCTTAAAACAATAGTTTTTGTTTAAAAAAAAAAAATGTGTGTGTTTTCATGATATTTTGTTTTTAGGCAAGCTGATTGGAGAGTCCTTTATTTATGTTTTTCTTTTGTGTGCACTAAACTTGTTTTCCTCAAGGCATTGTTTGACTTTAATCAATACGGTGTAGAAAAATTTGTTCCAGACTCATGCTTACATGCAATGCAAGAAACGATGGGAAAATTGTGTTGTCTGAAAAGAGTTATGTATCTAACCTTTGCAAATAAACAACCTTGGAAAGCGATGAAGTGTCCGCCTAGTGGTCTGGTAAAACCTAAAGGGAAATATGGTGAGTCAGAAAGGACCACATGTACCTCAAGACAGAGCTAGAAAAAATTTCACTTTAACCATCTCATCTTGCAGATAACAAACGTCCTCCTCTCCCACTCACTCATGGCATCTCTGCAAAATTTAAATCAATTATATCAAATGAGCATGAGGTAGGAGAGGGTATGCAGATAAATTCATCGGGGCTATGGACTCTCGTTGGTAGTGGAGCAACACTGCAACAAGTGAATGATGATAACTTAAAGGCCTGGTGCCAGTGAATGCTTTACTCGAATCTTGTCAAAAGGGGGCGTGGGTCATGGTTAAAGGGAACGAAGGTTGAATAAAGGTTGAAACCCCACATGCAGGCCCGGATTCACCAACTGGGGGAACTTAAAATGCAAGGATAGAAGAGGCTCTGATAAAAAACAAAACCAGTTAGATTCTTAACTAGCTTCTGCATCAGCTAAGCCCGGGGAAGTAACAGAGATTCTGCTTTCGCCCAGTAAGTTTCCATTTTTTGAGTGCTCAACACACCCTAAAATCCTTATGAAATTTTATCACTTTTTGGGTACCACTTGTTTTCTTTTACTATCTAAATAGATTTCACTTTGGGGGGGTGGTTTATTTTGTTTTTTTTTCATGAATCTTATTGATCAAATCAGATGTGTTTGAACTTGTTAAAAGAAAACTTGTGCCTAAAAGAACTTGAATTTCCAATTAAGAATCGACAATTAACATCATGACTGATGCACCTATGTTCGGCACCAGAAAAAATGCAAGAAGTTAAATTGGTCACATAGTTTCACTAATCGCCGACGCCCCATCAACATTGGCAGAAGGAAGAGTTGTTTTACGTAAGTTATTCACCATGAAAACCCAAGAGACAGCCGATCCCCATCAGTATCGGTAAAATACGATAAGGATAGACATTGATAAAATCCTTAAAGCAATCACCGATAACCGATGACCGTTGCACTTTATCTGGGTCAGGAAAATCTAGAAAGGTTAAAACAATCATTTTTTCTGCAACAAACATATCGCCGATCCCTGATGTGTCTTCGACATCGAGACTTTTTCGAGAGAGTTGGTTCTAAAACACTTGGGTAGTTTTATCACTGATCCTTGATACTTTTCGGCATCGACAGGATAAGATGTTGTAGACAGGGATGTATGTCTAAAGGAAAATCACCATTGCCGAAATGAAACGCTCCTCATGCCCCTCCTGCCTCATTTTCCCTATACCTTCTTGAAAACCATTCTTCTTTGGTTGGTTGAGTCAATTTCCCATTACTAAATGACTTGGTTTTTCATCATTATCTTTCTTGATCGATTCTTTGCACAAATTGTTTATGTTTTCTTGAAGGATAATTGCATGTCGTGATTTGGTTCGAAATACTTGTCATCATGTTTTCCATTGATTGAGCGTGTAGTAGGTCCACCAAGTTTTTTGTGTGCGCAGAAGACATCCAAGACCACCGAGTACTATGTATGTGCAGTAAGATTCCATAGGAAAGACGCAACAATTTAGAGCAGTCCATTTCGGGCTTAGATTTCAAGCCAAATAGACAGGTCAAATCTTCAACGGTGAAGATCTAACAATCGATGCAGATCAATGACTCCCGTGCATGTAAAGTCTCAAACTCATGCGAGGTTTAATCACAGAGTTACACAAACGTTACTCCACAACTTCGGTGCCGAAACGCACGATCTCATCTTTGTCTAAAAAATTATCGAATGCTGAACCGTCACACCGCTTCGCAAGATCATCCATCCTAGATATCTCCACACTTAGCACTCAAAAACCCCAAATGCTGAAGTGCTGAAGCACTTGGAAACCATCAGTTGAGACACGTGGCACACTCATCAGTCATGACACGTGTCACTCATTCCAGGTCATTTGGTTGTGCCATTCACCCATTTCCACATGACATGTGTCAACCTTCTTTCCATGACACGTCAGCAATATGACATTTGGCTGCCACGTCAGATTCGGGAGATCATCCTTCGGGGGATTTCCGAGAACAACATTCATAACTCTCAAAATCCAAAGTACCGAAGTGACGAGAGACTGCCATGTCACTTCGAGATAAAGTTACTTCGGGAGATATTCATGCTCCACGTTCAAAAGCTCCCGAGCTCTAAGAAATTTTTGCCATCACTAAGTATGGCTAGGGAGGTTTTGATATGGCAGACTGATAGAAAATTTAGCAGGGGTGATAAAATAGCAGGGCTACCCAGATCACAGATTTCAACACGATCGACGGTCACACTTCATTGCGGGGATGAAAAATGCTCGAACATTGATTTTCCAGAGCGGTCCCGCAATTGAAAAATTGGTATAGCTTATGAGGTACGTGGAAACTTGTGGTGGATTGCAGGGGTCGGAGCGGTGTGGACCTAAAGCACCCTTAACAACTTCCACAATCACGTGCTTATATGATGTCAGGTCACCACGTCACTCCAAGAGATTTCAACGCTGCACATCTAGTTGTCTTCAGTGGCCTCCAACAATGCACACGCACACCATGATCAATGCAGAACTCATCTTTGTCACTTCGAATAAATTTCAGCCACAATTACACTTCATCCAGCACATGCATCAGTTCAGTCTCAGAGGTAGTAGCAGTTTTTAGTTAATCAATTCCAGAACCATTTTAGATTAAATTAATAAGTGGTATTCTTGGATCATGTTGTCATTGATGCCAATGGTTTGATTGATTGATGTCAAGTGATTTATTGATGCCAAAGGATTGATTGATGATTGATGTCAAATGTAATATGTATTTTCCTTGATGAGATTAGATAGATGCCAAGTATATGATGCATATGATGTCATGCATATATGAATATAGATCAATGAGTTGTCATTGATACATGATGCAAAGATGAATATGGTTCAATGTGGTTTCTTTGATATATGATGCATACTTAGATTGATCATTATAGTCTTATCATGGTTGATAAGGTGCACAAATGGATGAAATCCAAAGTGGTCCCATTATGGTGAAAGGCCTCATGGGAAGATGCTTTACGGTTGAGTTATCCTAGAAGAATGGTTGGAGGACCCATGCTTGAGTGTGGAATAATAAGATGAAGATCAGTGAATTTTTCAATGAAACTATCCTATATGGATAGTGCTTGT
>JASDQU010278032.1:0-14883 GCA_032191745.1 Picea mariana | reverse complement strand
ATTTGTTCTGGTGCTTAAATTTCTGCTCAATTTTAACAGCATATCGATAAGCAACATCGAGTGATGAGATGTTCAAAAAATCCATTTCAGTCTAGATATATTTGTGTAAAGCCCCACGGTATTTAGAACCAAATGTCGCTCGGAGTCTTTGATACCCAGCTTGGTGCACAAGGTATGGAAGGTATTGGTGAACTTCGGAACTGCTTGGCCCCTCTCTTGCCGCAATGTGGTCCATCTCATGTACTGGTCCTCATACTTGCCAATAGGGTAATACTGTTCCTTTACCGCATCCACAAAAAAATCCCAAGTGGGATCGGCCCCATATATTCCAAAATACTCTATGGAACTTTGCTCCCAGTAAGTTTCCCACCAATGTTTGACATGAGGGAGAGCTTTAAGGAGTGCGAAGGTGATCTTTTCTTTGTCGGAAAAATTGTGAACAGAGAAATAACCTTCTAGCAGAGTTATCCATTTTTCTAGGGCTTCTACATCTATCTGTCCTTCAAATACAGGAATATCAAAGTTAACTTGTACCTTGAAAGGAGAGGTGCCTCCAAAGTGGTCGCTTGATGAAGATGCGCCTGATGCTATCGGCAGGCGTTGAAGGATGTGGGAAAAATTCTCCATCATTTCATCCCTCTGTCACGTGAGAGCTTGCTCTAGCAACAGATTGATAGGATCGTCTGCTCCATCATTTTTCTTTTCTTCTGCCATAGAGGGTTTCTTGGGTGTACAAGAGAGATTTTCTTAAAGAGAGACAAGCTCGAGACCCAACTTTCCATACTCGGACCTCGTCGGGGACATGCACTGAAAAAAAAACGATCAAGAGCAGCCTGCTCTTATACCACTGATCCGGATTATTTTCGGCATGAAATGAGAGTGGAGATATAACACATAAATATTTAGAGATATTGCAAGAGAGACAACAATATAACAGAGATATAGCTGAAATAAAACAAGAGTCATAGATATACAGTAATACACGATTTCTATTAATGAAATAAATGTACAGAGACTGTAAAATACAGAGTGAAAGACTCGTTAGAATGGTGGTAGCTTATCTCTGAGAAGAGATGTGACGACTACTCACATCCATGAGAAGATGATCCTTACAATGAGGCTCTAAGGGCCTTTTTAAAATAAGTAAACTCCAAAACCCTAACCCCAGAAGATGAAAACCCAAAAGGTTTGTGGGCCCCAATGGGGGTAGTTGATACGTCAACTTACCAGGGGCATAACTTTTGCATACAATCTCCGTTTGGGGCGCTCAATAGCTCATTGGAAAGATATATCCGAGAACTACAAATTTTGGGTGAGAAACATGATTTACGATCCATTGCTCCCCTTTTTCTCAAAAAACATCGTTTATGGCCTCAAAATGGCCTCGGAAGTTAAAAACTGCTAAAAATAGTAAATTACCAAAATTGCCAGAAACATGTTTTGGGCCAGTTGGAGAAGGTGGGTGGCCATCGATATCCACCTGGATCAATGTATATCTCCTTAGAGAGATCACCGTGAAGAAATACATTCTTCACATCCATATGATGGAATTCCCATCCCTTGGCTACCACAATGGAAAGTGCCAATTGTATGGAATCCATCTTCACTATTGGAGTGAAGGTCTCATCATATTCAATACCATGAAACTGCTGAAAGCCTTTGGCAACAAGCCTAGATTTGTATCTGCTGATCTGTCCATCCACTGCGCTCTTGGTCCCGTATACCCATCTGTATCTGACAAGTTTCCTCCCAGAGGGAAGGGGAACTAGATCCCAAGTCTGGTTCTCAAGGAGGGAGTTGTACTCCTCCTCCATGGTGGATTCCCAAAATGGATTTCCAGCAGCCTCGCCATAAGACTGTGTATCTGAAGACTGAACCAAGAAAAAATGTCTGGAGGGAAATGGTTTAGTGGAAGTGAGTGCAATAGGAGGCTCCTCAAAATCATATCGAGTCCTCCTAGTATTGGCTGGATCACCAACGAGATCCCCTGCAGCCTGAAGAGTAGTCTGTGCCCACTTAGGCCTCTGCTCTATCTCTACAACTGCATTTGGATGCTCTAAATATGCATCTGACTGTACTGAATCTGAATCATAAATATCACCTGAAGAAGATTCAACATGTGCATGCTCATCATCTTGAACAGGTGGAAGAGTGAAGGTGTCTTCATGTGACTGCTGAGGTACATGCGAGACACTTTCCTCGAATTGGAAACTACACTCAATGATAAGTCGGTATGAGGAAAGATCAATAAGCTGATATCCCTTCACACCGTCGGGGTATCCAACAAAAATGCACTCAGTGCTCTGTGGATCAAGTGTCTTCCTCTTTTAAGAGGGAATCTGGGCCCATGCACGTGAACCAAAAATGTGAAAGTGGGTCACTTCCGGTTTGAGGCCGCTCCAAGCCTCATAGGGGGTCTGATCCTTGAAATATCTATGGGGAGATCTATTTTGTATGTATTTTGCAAAGTTAAGTGCTTCATCCCATAGTCTCTGTGGTAGTGACTTTGCATGCAACATGCAAGATTCCATCTCCTTTAGAGATCGATTTTTCTGCTCAACAACTCTGTTTTGCTATAGAGTATAGGGAATTGTGTGCTGTAGTTGAATCCATGCCCCATGGAAAATATTATGGATCTCATGATTCAAATACGCTCCCCCATTATCAGTTTGGAGGACTTTGATCTTCTTTCCGGACTGTGTCTCAACCAAAGCTTTGAAATATTTGAGGTGTTGAAAGACCTCAGATTTTTTCTTGAGAAAGTAGATCCATGTAAAACATGAGAAATCGTCAACAAAAATGAGAACAAACCTCACTTTTCTAATCGATGGATGCGGAAAAGGACCCATGAGGTCACTTTGGATCAGATCTAAAGGTGCGAAAGCTCGCTGGAATTTTCCCTTGTCGAATTTCTCTTGAGGGTGTTTTCCGAGAACACATCCTTCACATACTCCCTTGGAGAAATGGATGTCTAGTAGACCATCAACTTATCTTTGCTTGCTAATCTATTGCATGTATCTGAAATTCAAATGTCCAAATATTTCGTGCCATATCCTACTACTTTCATCAACATGAGTAAGTTGTAAATCAAAATCAGGGTCAATGAATTCAAAAAATGTATACAATCTAGACTGATGATTTACCTCACCGGTAGCAACCCTAGAGTTGGTTTGCATGTCGCAGATGTCCATGACATTTGGTGTGGATACAAATTTCTTTCCGGTGTCAGAATTATTCATCTGATACACATAGAGAAGGTCGACAGAAAGCTTGGGAACATGCAACACATTCTCGAAGCTTCCATTGGTGAGTTCAATCCTTCCTTTGCCGGTGACTTCAAAAAAAGAGTTGTCCCCCATTAGAATAGGAGGACCTTTGCATACATCCAAAGAAGAATATATTGATTTTGATGCATCCATGTGATGTGATGCGCCTGAATCAATGATCCAAGCATCGGGAGAGGAGTTGATTGCAATCAAGGCATGGCTAGAATTGCCTTTCTTGGAATTCAAATCTTCTGGATTCTTCTTCTTTGCACCCTTGGGGATGTGATCTCCAAGGTTGTTTTGCTGAAGTATTTGAGACATCAGATCTATTTGTTTTTGTATGAATGTGGATTTTGAATGGAATCCTTCGTGACAATATGTGCATTTCTCCCCTTTTCTCCTTTGGATCCGGAGGCATCGGTGAAGGGTTTTGTGTACCCTTCCTTATTCGGATGTGCATGATATTTCCATTTATATTTATCTTTAGATTTTTGATATTTGTGTCTGCCATCTTGCAAAGTGAGTGCATGCGCCTTTGGGCCTTTGATTGCACCCATGTTGATGAGCTTGGTCTTCTCTTGTGTTAGGGATTCGATAAAGTCCTCAAGAGAAGGCATCTTCCAGGTGGCTCCAGAGGCAAATCTGACAGTATGGAATGTAGACACGAATATAGATAATTTAGGACCAAGCTTGGAGAGAATGGTGAGAACCATTTTTTTCTCCTCCTTCGATTTATCAACCCCTCAAGCTTTGAGTTGCGACAATAAATCCTTGAATTTTGTAAAGAAATCTTGGATATTCTTGAATCTTTTTGGATCCAATGTGAGCATCTCCACCTCTAGCATGTGTCCCCTCATTTCATCCTATTTTCCAAAGAGCCCTTCCAATATGGTCCAAGCTTCATTGGGAGTCTTACAGGAAGATATATGAAAAAGGAGATCGAGAGAAATAAGACTGCAAATTGTTCCGAGTGCCTCATCCATGTGATTTAAGTACTTGGATTTTTCTATGGCTGATGTCAGCTATTGATTTGTATTCATGGTTAACCTGTACAACCCTTTGGACTATATATGTATGGATATTTTCTCCTTCCATGAAAAATAGTTGTAAGGTGTAAGGATGAATTCTTTTTGGAATTCCATCTTTCCGTTGTCTTCAATATTTTGTACTTGCAAAACATTTTGGTGTAGATTTTGCTTACTAGTTCGTCGGCTCTGATACCATGTAAATGTGTTGAAACTACATAGAATATATCTATCTAAACAATAATACACACATTTGCAGATAGAACTAGATAAAGAAGAAGAAGGAGAGAAAGAATGGAAGAATTCTCATTAACCGTTATGAATAATGAATAATTTACACATGATATACTCTATATAACTCAATGATTTAGACTTGAGGATAACCAATGCACCATAGTGGTGTTATAGAGTGATCTATACACACACCAACAATTACGGGAGTGAAATTCCACCTAGTCTAGTCTCTCAGGCGGTTACGGGAGTGAACTGCCACCTAGTTGAGTTAACTAGTCAACTAGTCTTCAGTTAACTGATTGAACAGAGAGTAGTGAGAATTTAACTTAGGGAATCAAGGCTAATGTGCCACTCTGGTGATGATACCAAGGAAATTTTGAATTATCATGGTGATGGTCCCAATGTTGCATGGTGACAAAACCAATGCAACATCTAAACTCAACTCAACTAGTCAAACTGAAGTGTCAACTGAAAGAGAATATTCTCCAGGTGGAATATTCTCCCCTAAATTATAGGAGACTGGATAATGACTAATTATGACTAATAAACAAGGAAAAAACTTAGGAAAAATAAATCCTAGGTGTGTTTGAATTAACTCTCACAAATTGTAATCGTTCACTCTTCAAGAACTACATAAATAAATTCAGAGAGATGGAAACATAGAGGATACAAATAACTCAAATTGAACGAAACTTAGAATCTCTGTCTGCACTTGTATTGATATTAATTTTTTTTTTCTCCTTTACATTCAGGAAGAATACCCCCACTAATAGATCTAAAATCTATCTATTTATACAAAAAATGTCTCAACTGAAAACCAATGTACTTCCCACAGTATCTTCCTAAAAATAGAATACAGTCCGAATGAAATAACAACATGCAACTATTGTTGAGTTTTGATTTGATGTGTCGGTGGTTCATCTGTCCCTTCATTTTCTCGTAGATGCATTCATTTTACTTTTTTCTTTTAACTGGGTACACATGTCCATTAAGGCCACCACAATCATTGGATTACTTTCTTTTCCATATGATTTTGTTGCCATTTGTCCCTTCAAATGCATTTAATGGGATCAAGAATTGCAAGTATATTAGCATTGGCTCGTTATGTGATGGCTAACGGTTATGTGGAAAAGTAATTGTTCATGAATAGGATGACATGGGGACAAGTGTACAATAGGGAGGTGTGATGAGTGGATGCAAGAATGTAGGTGGAAGGGATAGACGGGGTAAGTGTCGTGCAGAGAGAGGGGAAGTGTAGGTGATGAGGCAGGAGAGGGAGAGTACTAACGGAGAAAGTGGACATTGTGTATGTTCTTTCATTTTTTCCCAGCTACACTCGCTTTCCTCTATTCATTGAATTGTGTGCACATGTACATCAATGCTACCATGAATATCGAAGGCTCAAGCTTCTCATTTAATTCAAAATCTAACATCTTCTTTTGTTTTTGTGGTAGCTTCTCCTGGATCCTGCTCACTTCTTGGACTGTGATATGATACTGTAAACTTGGATTTACCAACAATTCATTAATTTTGAGTAAATCAATTTGGTTCATCTGTTGGATGGACGACTGAATATTTTCCTTGTTCTTTCTGGAACTTTGTTGGTTCATTTCTATTTCAATATGCCCCAATGCCTCTGAGATATTGTTTCCTTCAAATTCAATCAGTTTTTATTTATTTATAGAAGATAATGCCTCCAGACAAGCCTCCTTTGCTTCTCTGGAAAGTTTCTTGCTTTGCTTGAGATTTGTTTCCTAGTCTTTTAGGGCCATTTATCCCTTTACTTGTTCAAAATGTGAGAAAGGGGCGAGACCATGGATAATATCTTTCTGCCTCCATATGATAAATTCCTGAAACTTAGACCTAGCTGCGCAAGCCTCTTTTTCCTTAACACAAATAATTTTCAGAGAAAGATTTATTGCTTGATATCATTTCTGAATAGCATCTACCTTTTGATATAGCTTATGCTGGACAACTTCTAGCTTCTCACTGATTTTTGATGCTTTTGTTTTGAAGGCAATACTATCTATTATTTTGTTCTCTATTTGGGCCAATTTGGCCTGCAAATTTTCAATCAAATTGTCTCACTGAGTGGTCAAACCTTTGTTGGTCTATGAACTCTGGTAGATCAACTCAAGATTATCCTGTAACTACTTCATTTGATACTGATGACTAGCCTAGATTTTTTCAATGTATTGATTCATCCCGTTTATAACATTCTGTTCTGTATTATGTATCTCATTCTGCAATTGATCTACCAAGAGACCATGGATGATTTTAAGGATGGAAATTTATTTTAAAATGTAGAAAACTTGGTGAATCTTACTAATCCTTCATATGCCAACTATAAATATTTGGCGATATTTTTGTAAAAATATTCAAATTTCTAAGGATTTTATATAGTTTTTATAAATTTTTGGCAATTTTTAAAGTAAAATAATTTTATCCTATAGAATTTGGGTGAATCATTTTTAAAATAACGAATCTTGTTTTTGGAAAAACCATGGAAAATTAGCCCATGAGAGAAATTTAGCCCTTAAAATCATCCATGCAAGAGACATTTCTGTTGCAGTTGTTTAGTTAAATTGTCCACTGACCATTGATTGGCAGTGGCAAAAGACCCTAGTGAATCTGCAACTTCCTTTGCAAACTTAGGATCATCTAGGTCTTTCCCATCATACACCAATATTATCCTTTTAGTGACTACTCCATTCTTTTGGTGAGATTCTCTTTTTACAATAGCTTTTCGTTTCTTGCTGAAAATAAACTTGAGGGAGGCATCTCTTCAGGCAAGATAGGAGTAAGATCATCAACATGCATGAGATTTGTTTTATTAGGATTTCCAAAACTGGTTTGTAAAGGGGTTAATGATGTGATAGGGGACATGATTACCATGAAATGTTCCTGACCTATTGTATTTGGGGTGCCAACATGAGTAGCTGACATTGAATGAGGAACAATTTGTCCTTGATTCATGAAAGCTTCAAACTGAGCTAATGATTGTGGATTAATCAAACCTGACAGTGATGCTTTTATTTCTTGAAATAACTTTTCTATACTTTTTGGGACTTCTTCAAATTTGTTCTTAGTGGAGCAACTTGGCTCAGATCCTGTGGGTTTCACTTCCAATGAAGAAAGCATGGGTTTCGACTCTCCTTGCAATATCTTCAGTAAACTGTTTCGTATATTCTTTTGAAAGCTGAGGAAACCATCTTGTTGGTCAGGAGGTAGAGTTTGGAATCCTATTTCAACTTCTTCATAAGATCTAACTCCCCTGAACATCTCATCATAAGGATAATCCTCATGGATGTATCACTTCATGTTTTATTGAGCCAAATGATTCTCCACTATCTTATGTGGATCATGTTTCTTGAATTCAATGTCAACTAGCTTGACATCTTCCAGGGCTGTAGCCTCAACTTTAGAATGACCAAAATCTAACAATGTGAACATACCAAGTTGAATGGGGAAAGTCGGCCATACCTTTTTCCGAGCTACTTTCAATTCTTTGCTAATACCTCCTGCTACTGTTTGGTATGCCACTTCTTTGCATACCAGAAGGTCAGGTAAAAACTATGGAAGGGCGTGAGGAGGAATGAAAGAACCAAATAGTCTAATGTAGGATAAATTTTCCTCAATAAACTAGTCTGCAATTGTGCCTAAATTCCCCATAATAGTTTTTGAAATACTGGGTGGCGGAAGGCCATAGATAACTATGTGAACATGTACCACTACATTGTGACAGATTTCATAAAAAAAATCTTTAGCATTTTCCTCCCATAATTTGGAGTGGTAGAAATGTATTGGCTCAGAACTGGCTGGGGTCCAAATCCATTTCATTAGGGGGAATGGGGTCATGAAACAAATGGCATCCATAATATATGCTGACAAGTAAAAAGGAGCAGGTTTCCCTTTTTATTTTGATGATTGATACTGAGCAAATTCCTTGTCCAAATTATCAGATAACATTTTATCCGAATTGAAGGTATAACCCTCAGCTACTTCATTCATTATGGATACCCACTCAACTGAGAAATGCACAGGTTTCTTTTTCCCAAACATACGATAGAGCATCATGGATATATATAACATATGGGCCTCTAAGGACACCGTGGAATATACACCATGAGCATCGGCTCTGAATATTTCCAGATGTCCCCACTAGGTATTGATTATATCATGACCTTTTCTACCATATTGAGTGAATTATTTTCTCTCGAAATCATGAAGAAATGATGCATTGTAAGTATATTTGGGTGTAGGGGAAAGCTTATACATTACTTGTAGATTCTCTGGTCGAAAAGTGCCGATGATGGTCTTCTGGTGGCTGATGATGCTTCTAGTTTGAATGTCGACATGTTCCAAAGCCCAATTTATCATATCATTGTAGGGTATAATTTTGGGCCGTGCAACAATCTTATGCATTTCTAACCGTGCTACCAATATAACTTGGTAAAAAAGGACTCATTGTCTTCCTCGACAGAGTCATCTATACAGTTGATAATTTCATGCTCTAGGATATCAAAAACCTGCTTCCAAGACTTAATGGATTTCATAACTCGCAGAGTTGTGTCTGATAGAACATCTTCATTTGGATTGGAATCATCACCTGATGCATCAAGATTCATTGTAGCTTTTCATGGCGCCATAATCATCAAGAAAATAAAACTAGCCTGCCCATAACAAGAGAAGTCTGTAAGCTTTTCACTAAATGAAAAACTACTAATAGAAAATGGTAAAACAACTTTGAAATTCAAATAATTTTATTCATAAAGTCTATCAGTATTCATATAGATCTACTGATGAAGAATTTATTAGAAACTTAATGGAATTTATTACCTGGTGATTCCCAATCTTTAATGGAATTTATTACCTGGTGATTCACAATCTTTATTGAAATCATTAACCTTAATCAATCATAAATGTCATTAATACTTCGACAGTTCGGCGTTCATAAGATTTGGATGTGATAGGATGTAAATATCTCGAAGTTCAAAACTGCAGAGTGATTAATTAATACTTAATCATGATTAACCTCATTTATCAAATGTTTTATTAACTTTTTAAAACACTTTTTACTTTTTGTAATTCATTACTTTAGAGATTTGATACTTCGATGGTTTGTGAACTTGGTCTTTGTTAAAACTCTTGAAGGGCAATCTCTCGGAGTGACGTGGTAGAGATGATTTCATTCTTGATGATATGCCAAGAAAAGAGAGGTGCCATGTGTCACTTGAAAACATGTGAATCATCCAATAGAAATGTCAAAAATAAGTGCCACGTGTCATCCCAAGAAAATATTTAAAAGACACATGTCCCATGATGCGTCTGTAAGTCCTTTAGGATTTATCACATGTGAATATCTTCGGGGCTTTGGAGTTTCAAGGTTTTTGTTGTTTTAGATTTGTTGGAATACCCGAAGCGCGAAGCTCCAAAGCGACTGTTAAATATTTCCTTTTAAACTCAGATAGTTTCTAAACTTTAGAGATCATTAGGACCGTTCAATCAAATTAGAATAACTAATCGACGATAGATATTGTGAGCGCCTTATTGATAAATAAAAACCAATGTATTTATTTTAAAATTGAAAGGTAATTCTCTAAGTTTTTTTCTTTTTGGGTAAAAATTTATTTCTAACAGGCAAAATCTAAAGTTCAAAAGCTCAAAATTATACGTGTTCTAACACAATGTATTAATTATTATATCTGAGATTCATATTTGTAAAATTTAGTTGGTTATTGTTGTGCATGGCATGTTTAGACATTATTTTATGCTATAGCATGAATCTTGGTTATTACACGAGATTTTATTATGTTTATTTCATGCTTATTTATTAATTAAATGTTATCAGAATTCAAAATCAATTTTGAAGTGAACTTTTGAGGTTGTGTGCCCATCCCATGGGTGGTTGGGTACATTAAAGATTGGTATCATATCTCGTAGTTGAAGCACCAAAATCATATGGGATGAAATGAGTGTGAATTGGGAAGATACACTATCACATATTTCAGTCTGTGTGAATTTGGAAAATGGTGAATAATTAGAGGGAAACACCTCAAATTCGTGAGAAAATTCGAGTTTTAAATAACTGAGATTTGCTTGAGAAGTAAATGGATTCAATCTACATATTTGCAGAGCCAAATTTGACCTTGAAGGTTGAAAATTTTGTATTTTAATGACTTCTATAGTGCGGAGAAGATTTCAAATATTTGATGGCTGAGATCATATTCGATCTCGAGATCAATGACCTAGATTTCCCCTTGATAAATTGAAAAAACTGATAAAGTTTCAAAGTTTGACAAAGTTATGAGATCAACGACCAAGATTCATTTTAGAGGTTCGAAAAAGGAGGAATATTGACAATTCATATTCATTTTTGTCCATTTGAGAATTAGGAGAAAAGAAACGGTCAATATCATCTTGGTTGGGAGATCAACAACATAGATTCACCTGGGTTTTGGATGAAATTGTCAAATTGTTGAAAATCGCCATTTGATATTGTCAATGGCTGATGGGTCGAGAATCAAAGAGTTTGGAAAAGTGTTGAAGTTCGGCCAAATGAAATCTGAGATCACCGATGGCCGATGGATGATGGATTAACGACTTTGGAGAAGTGTTGAAGTTCAACCAAATGACATCTGAGATCGCCAATGGATGATGGATCGGGGATCGACAAGTCTGGAAAAGCATTGAATTTTGACCAAATGACATATGAGATCGTCGATGGCCTATGGAACAAGGATGGAAATTTTTTGTGAAGTATTGAAGTTCATCCAAATGAAATTTGAGATTGTCAATGGCTAATGGATTGGGGATCGACGAGTTTGGCGAAGTGTTGAAGTTCGGCCAAATGACCTTTGACGTCACCGATAACTGATGGATTGGGGATCAATGAGTTTGGTGAAGTGTTGAAGTTATACCAAATGACATCTGAGATCATCGATGGTCGATGGAGTGAATATCAATGAGTTTGGTGAAGTGTTTAAGTTCGACCAAATGACATCAGATATTTTTGATGGTCGATCGATCAGGGATTGGCGAGTTTGGTGAAGTGTTGAATTTCAGCAAAATGACATCTGATATTTCCGATGTCCAATGGATCAGAGATTGATGAGTTTGGAGAAGTGTTGAAGTTTGACCGAAGGACATTTGAGGTTGCCAATGGTCGATGGATCGAGGATTGACAAATTTAGTGCAAAGTTCAGATTCTTCCAAGAGACACTGTTGATGGCCAATGAAGGAAATGAAGGTGATGATGTGTCATGCTAATTCATAATCCACGTGTAATTTCATGTCAATCTAGTTGATTCCTCAAGATGACATGTCATTCCATGTCAACATCTATGTGTCATGCCACATCAAGATAATTTCCATGTCATCCAACAGAGATGGATGATGGTTGACCGTTGGGTTGACTGAATTAAGGAAATGTTTTCAATAATCATCAAGGTTCATCAATTTCCAATGGGCCAATGGTTAGGAATCGACCAAAGTGGTAGGGAGTTCCATTCACCAACAAAGATCATCGATGGCTGATGGTCAATTTTTGGGTCAACTGGTTTGGAGTTGTGTGAAAATCCGTCGTTAGGGAGTTGGGTTGATGGCTGACAGTCGGCTCGATATTTTTGGTAAGTGTTGTGTATGCCAAAGGTGAACATCAGTCGTCGATGGACGATGGAATGCATATCAATGGTCCAAATTGCTTCCGATTTGAGATCTACGATGTAATCTAGAGCCATTTTATTATTTTGGATATAATTAGAGAAAATTAAGTCAGATTGGGCTGAAACTTATGGGTTTTTTATGAAGAGAGGAGATCTACAAAAGTTTCAGAGAGGGATACTGTCCAATCCTTCTTGGATTTGTGAGGAATTTCAAAATAGTGGTTTTTAAATATTTGGGTAGAGATCATTGGCAAAGGTCTATATTAAGCTGAAACTATCAGGGAGAGTCTAGAAAGTAGACATGGAAATAACCCATGAAGGAACCAAATAAATCCTTTGGGGATTGGAATGGGGATACTGAACTAGGCCAAAATCCACTATTTTGGGCCACTTTTTGGGGATTTTTTAGATTTTCAGAGCATGAAAAGTGACCCTAGATAAAAAAAAAAAACAAAACTAGAAAATTTAATTAAATCAACATTTTATATAGTCATCAAGACAAACAAATTTGGTTTAGCAAATTTTTTCCAGAAGCTTGGATTGGACAAAGTTGTAGATTCCAAATTGTTGCAATTTATGACTAGATCATCAGATTGAAAACCCAAGAGTTGTTATGAATTCATTTTCATCATTATTATCTATATCTGATACAAAATTTTCTCTATTTCATGACATATTTTCTTCTGCAATTGACAAAAGTCGACAAAAATGCATTAGTGGAGAAATTGCATAAATGGGGTGAAAGTGGTTTTTTTAGGAAGCAATAGCTTTGTTCTTAGGTATCAGATTGGGGCATGGGTATAGTTGTTGGAGAGATGATTTATAGGAGAATAAACTTGAATTATTATAATCTGGAGAATGATGATATATTTCTTCATGAGTTGAGAAGAAAAAAGGCATGTAGCATTAATTAGCAAATTTTATAATATGCATAATTCTAAAAAAATGGTTGCTTGCACATTTTGCATACTTAGGGGATATAAAAATATCAGTTCAAGATAAGAATGCCGATTTGGGACATGGAGGAAGGAGAGGGAGCCTTCAGTCATGATAAAGAATCCAAAGGCCTAAATACCAATGTGGGTAATGTAGAGACATAATCAAATGGGCACCAGAGAAAAGGGGAACACGAAACATTAATAGAGACTGTGAAAAGCCTGAAAATAGAAGTGCATAGTTACAATGAATACAATGAGAGGTTGATGAGAGAAAAAAATCAGATAAATTCCCAAGTGATGCAAATCCTAAATCAGTTGCATAGGTAAGCAAAGAATGGATCCAAATCAAGGAAGGAGGAAGGAGGAAAATATCATGAAAGAAGAGATAAATACAAAAGAGATAGTCATTCAATAAGTGGCAACAGAAATCATAGAAATAACTCACCTCCTTACTCCATAAGAAAATTTTATGCATCGAAGGATTCCATAAGAAGTCTATAGGTGTCTCCTGTTAGGCACCAAAGAAGAAGACATGAATTGGATAGTTTGCAAGGAGAGCTAAGGAAACTCAAGCCACCATCCTTTGATGGTAAAAGAGAAAGGGAAGATGATGCTAAATCCTAGTTGTTGGGAATCAGAAAGTACTTTCAGTTGCACAACTACTCATCTAACCTAGAATCCAAAATTTCCACATACCATTTGCATGGAAAAGATGCTATGTGGTGGGATTAACTGAAGCAAGTTGAGAACATTAATGAGAGCAGGATCACTTGGAAGTAGTTCAAGAGATGTTATTAGAAGGAGTATCTTTCAAATAACTTACATGAAAATAAGATGCAAGATTTATTTGAACTTAGGTTTGGAAGAATTACCATGACATAATATGGAAAGAAGTTCTTGGGATTGCTGAAGTATGTAGGATTTATCAAATATGAAAAAGAGAAGATACAAAGGTTTTTGAGTGGACTTCCATCCTTTTATAAGAAAAATATTTAGTATGATGAGACTAAGACTTTAACAAAAACCATTAGGAAGGATAAGTACTTGATGACAAAGGGAAGGGCAGAGAATCCATGCAAAAATATTGGAAGGATAAGAAGAAATAGAAATATGATCAAAGAAGGAAGGGATTCAAACCTCCTTTCAACAGAAACAATCCAAATAAAAATTAGCAAGAACAATATACTAAGAATGAATCCAATATAGAAGAATCCTTGGGAAAAAGAGGAAGACCACCAATACAATGTTGGGGGTGCAAAGGAAATCACCTATACAAGGATTTTTCTCATAGAGGAGATAAAGAGAATACTATGCAAAACATCCAAGAAGCTACAACAATAGAAGACATGGGAAGAATATATGTATCCTTAGAAGAACGACAAGAAGAGTACCAATCCAATATGATCGAAGTGGAAGGTAAGATCATTATGTTGGACAACTGAGAGGGGGGGTGAATCAGTTGTCACCGTGCTTAAACAATTATGCTTCTTTTAAAAACTTTACAAGGCACTCAATGATGATGACAATCATGCAAGGAAATAAACGTTGACACATTCAGCATCAGTCACATATATGAGAAACAAAGAGACATATATTTCTCGAGGAAACCCATACAGGGTAAAAACCTCTTTTTTCTTTATATGATAAGTAATAGTTACATTCTTTACATTATCATACATAAGAGCACCAACTCATAATGAGGCTACAACCTCAGTTTTGCAAGCTTCTACTTGCTGAGAACACCAACTCTCTATTT